>JBBPNU010000450.1:0-17145 GCA_038091055.1 Leccinum angustisporum
GGTCCAAGGTTTGTTCTGTAATCGCAGTCTCATGTTAGAAACACTACTAATTTAAAAAATGTTGTCCTCGAACCCAGATGTATTCTATCTGCCCAGGTCATCAGTCAGAGTGGGATTTGTGCATGATAAACATTGAGCGATACCTCACTTGGAAACGTGAGGACTAGAAATATCAACGTTAGAACAGATGTTGGAGATGTGCAAGAGGGAATTACTGTAATCGTATACAATGACAGTGACGACCACAACTGTTGCTCTTCCTCAGAGACATGGTGCGTGTGTTCAATAAGAATGGGCGCACGGGAAGTATAATTTTCCAGCTGAAGGTTCTCTAGGTTGGTTTGCAGAGCAGAATCCATTGCACGTACTGGGAGAGAATAGTGAATGAGATCGGAGGCTGAGGGGGGAACTCAACTGCTAGTAGGTTCCTGCTGAATTATGAATGTTGGGCTGATGAGCCGTGAGGTTCAATCGCTGTATATTAATACCTACCTGTATCAACATTGTTGTGCGGCTTGCATGCGGCTGAAGAAGTGAGATATAATATCGGATCGATCCAGTGTCTGTGTCCTCACCAACTTGTGGGTCCAGGTTACGGCAAATTCTTTATCTTCCTTTTGACAAGGTATCTTACACCCCGGTTCCGCCCTTCAGGATGGACCTCTCCAGGTCAGTGCATCCCTAATGGCCATCCGGACGACCAGCTATCGCTCAGAGTAAACTCAAGGTTCGTGCAATACGTTCGAAGCCTCATCAAAAGCTGAGCTCTCAGCGTCACGGGATGTTCGCCCTGAGGTGTTTGATTTCCGTCTGTGGGTGTTAATTCAGTTGCACCGCCAGTCCCGTAAGAAGACGACCAACAGAAGCATGTTCGTTCATAATGTTGCACTTGAGGGCGTTGCCCTTGACGACGGCCATTGAATGATATCGCCTGCGTGGTGAGTGGAGCGCTGGAATCAGATCCAACAGAGTCGGCGTTTTGAGCAGAATGGTATAGATACACTGGAACCTGCATTGCCATCTGGGAAAGGAGTGGGTACGTCGGAAGCTATATCTTGTGAAACGATAGATAGAATGATGGTGCTGCAACAGCAGCGCGGACAGTGATTCCCGTCGGTGCATCAGCCGTTGCAAAGAATGCCGCGGTGCCGCGGTGGAAACGTGCGTGCTCGAAAGAGTGGTTTGTGGCAAAAACAGGATGAGGGTCGCATCTAGCTAGCCCTGTTCAATTTTGCGTTGGTCTTCGTCCGAATTACGAGTTATAGACGACCAGGCCGCAATGTCATTCAAGTACACGCTAGTGGGCGTACCCAACAAGAAGGCGGGGGATGAATCGATGAGGAAAAACCTGGGTCATTACTATCAAGGGACCGGCAACATTAGCAGGGGAGAACAAACACATCAGGTGCGGCCTAAGGGAGCTCGGAGCGATGGGGTTGGGCAGGAAGCGCGCGGCAGCAATCATTCGCGTGACGACCTCGAACTGAATTTGCCACTGGCAGGTGCCAGGATAACCGGGGAGAAGCAACTTGAACGCTTCCGCTTACATAACTGACGCGATGTGAGGTTTAACTTTCGCCTTCAAGTTCACGCTGACCGGGACTTTCCAACGCTCGAGTAACTCCGTACATCGTTCCATATATCTCGCATCGCGCTTGGTTCAAACTGTGGAGTAGCCATGGTCCTCCCTCCTTGATAATTGTCAACCGAGTTAGTGAGTATCACGTCGTTCAAAATTTACGGTATACAAAAAAGTTCCCCTCAACCTGACAACGACACCCATCCATCCTCGTCCTCAACTTCTGAACGACGCATCAGAAACCAACGAACGCGCACACAAATGCGTCCACGGCCGACTTAGCATGCGTCTCGAGCAAACACTGCACATTTCACTCATCGAGTAGCGGTACCACCCCCAACGAGGGCGATACGAAGTTGGAAGAGGTGGCCCCAATAGTGGAGGTTTCCCGGGCCGGAAAAGTCGACTTGGACGAACTCTTGGAGCGCCAAGGGCGAGTGATCGATGCCTGCCTGGCGACGATGACTGTGGCGAGGAGGACTACCTAGCATGTCCGACTCAGAGAAAACTTTGCTCGAAGACGATCCATCCGACGACGGCAGTGACAATGAGGAGGAACTTGGGAAGCCAAATCAGCGCCGGAACGCAGTCGCGTCCGACCCTAGTATGTTACCCTCTTGGCAGAAACGGGCGCTCGAAGACTCCAAAGTCAAACTGTTACACGGACCCGACCCAGCTCGGATTATTCCGTCGGAATGGAGTGACTTACTAGTGGAGGAACGCACAGTCGAGGCTCGTACTTGCGCCGCAGTTTGCGAACCCTGGCCGCGTTGCACATCCGCCATGAACGTTCCGAAGTGGAGTGGATATCATGCAGACAACTGCAAATAGGTAAATACGTGATCTGATGTCGGGCCCAGCATCATAGAGGCAGAGCGGGACAGCGACGAGGACATGTAGGAAGAACTCCAGGAAGATGTCGAAGCTGCCCAGGTTAGAGTTGCAGGAGACTCGGACAAAAAAGCAAGGCTTGCATACGAGTATCCGGTAGTACACATAGAGTACATCTTAGTCTTACAAAACAACCCAGGAGCTATAATCAGATAAAGTGCAAAAGCTTAACGACATGACCGAGTAAAACATGATCATGTTGTATGGTAGACCTCCTCGAGCCGCTTGTGCACATACTCTCCAGCAGTGATAGGGCTATATCTCGCCGGCCTATCAGCAGATACACAACTTGGTATGGGCTAGAAAAACATGAGTGTGCATTGATCATCTTGTGCTCTCTTCGTTACAATGAGAAACTACGCACCTCAATGTTTACATGGTAATCTGTACCGAAAAACAAAGGGACAGAATACCGCTCTTTGCCGCTCTTGTTCATTGCTCGGTGAACATTGGACTTAGAGACATCATCTGTGACATGTAACTTTGGATGTTCGCTCACAACGAAAGGATATCACTCACTTGTCCACATCGCTAACTGGTCACCGATGCTAAGATAGACGTCATCGACACTTGAACGACATCCATTTATGTCTCACTTTATCACCAAGGTATCATCGACAGCAGGGGCGTCGGTCCATTTTTTCTCCGAGTTCATGATCTGGAGTGCTTGAATTCCAGGTTGCTGCCAGAGAATGGTGAAGCACTATGAAGGGGTCGAATTTTGTGGCACTGATTCAGTACTCTATCGATGTTCTAACCTCGAAGCTACGAAAGAAATGAGTTGGGGTAAACAGAGTAAAGAGATATCAAGTACTCGGAATGGGCACCGATGCCGGGGGTATCGTCGTCAATTCCGGGATGTCCATCCTGTAATAGATGATACAGTACTCTCATGATCGCCGCAGCATTTCGTGTCTGTAAATGTTCAAAAGACCGTCACCTGCAAGTCGACAAACCTACCTTGTCCTCAAAATATGTCTCAGGCAATTCCAGTGCGAGAGCAAATAGCGGGAACAAGATTTTGCCGACGCCAATTGCAGCATGACTAGAAACAAAACGTGAAAAGTAATCATGGAAACGTTTATACCAAATTGACCCACTAGTATCCAAGGCAAGCTTCTCTGAACTCTGGACAGTCGCCCGAGGGCCATACGTTAGCACCTGTCATTGCACCATCTTTCTCCCTCTTCTCGTCGTGTGCTTTCGATTCGATTTCTTCCCATCCAATTTCAAAGCCTTCGTGAAAGTCCCCTTTATCGTTGTGAGCGGGGTCGATGTTTGCGTCGAGGGGTGGACTGTATCCTTTGAAATTGAAATCCCTGTGGTTTAACTTCGTGACAGTAAACCAAGTCAGACCCTCAAGCTGAGAACGCACGAGACAAATAACCATACCTTCATCTTTGTTTCCATCGGAAGAGCAAAATACGTCTGGGATCCGGAATGGATGGTGTCCAAACACGACTGAGAAATGCCATGGTTTCGTACTACATAGAAAGTGCGATCAGAGACGGATCGGTCGTGGACTCCCGAGAGCAAAGGCGTACTATAGAAAAACCCAACTCGCATACACGCATCTCGGATTTCGTATGCGGTGGACAACCTTCCATCGGGCGTACCACACTTACTCAGGTCTCTACCAGGGAGTCAGGTCACATTTTAGGCGCACGGTATGTATGCCAGTCGAATGATCAGACTCACATAATCGGGATACTGGTGAACGCGCCGTCCACGCCAGCCGCGGTCCCTGCCAAGGACATACCGATCGATGGAGGAAATTGAGGGACAGGTATGACTATCGTATTCTGTAGTAACCACCAAAGTCAAAGAAGAAGGATAAAGAGAGGGAAGGAAACAATGGGGATATAATTGTTCCTCTCATTTATATATACGTGCAAAAAGGATGAGATATGATACGACTTGCCGAGATGCCGTGAAGCTGTTGTGAGTGTCGATACGGCGGGTTGATTGACTAGGAACAGCAGCTGATACCCGCGGAGGATGTGATATGACTGTTCGGAAGTGGCATTTGCGCCCAGAAATCGCTCGTTCTTTTCACACGACACGCACCAGGAAGGTACCATTGTGATAGATTAAAATCGGTCCATCGAGAGCTGGGTTTTTGAAGGCTCGGCATGTTCTGGCCAACGAGAGAATGTCTGCACGAGAGTGACGCTCTCCTGGGTGCCAGGTTTCGGTGGAAGATATTCGGAGGATCTCTTCTAGGACTGGGGCCGGATGCATAGGTATGGCATGTAGCTGTTGAAAGTCTTGAACTTCAAGTTAGTGGCAGCGCTGGACATGTACTGTAAGCATTGACGCTCACACACGCGGCGACTTGAAGGACACCAACGCGGAAAGCAAGTTCTATGTATACGATTTACATGCTCTACAACAGGGTTACTCCTACACGTTCTGAATACCCAATAGATCCCCACGGACAACTGAACGACGACGATAGCGGCGGCATACGACTACTTGGTACGCTTGTAAATCTTGTTCAAGAACTCCGTAAACACCCTCCTCCTCAACACCCCCTGCACCCCAGCCTCGGGCTCTGGCACCCCATCGATCAACCCATCGAGCTGCACCTTGCAGCTCTCCTCGTACACCCGATACCGCTCCCTCAGCCCAATTTCCTCGTACACCTCCTTCACCTTGGCCTCCATCCCAGCGTCCTTGCGTCCATAGTTGGCGTCCAGCACTGCCCGCTGCTCCGGTGTAGTGACCCCGAGGGCCACATTGATGCACCACGAACACTTGTTGTCAACGATGTCCGTTCCGATCTTGCCGATCTGCTCCGGCGTACCCGCATAGTCCAAAAAGTCGTCCTGAATCTGGAAGTATTCACCCAGGGGGAGAAGGATAGCCAGAGTGACATCATACGGGCGGACCGTCTGCCCGTTAACCTCGTACGACTCGGGCACGCCGCAAAACCGGAGCGCGAGCGCGACCGAGAGATAGAAACTGTAGTACGATGTCTTGTATTGCACAATGAAGGCATGTCTGCAGAGTGGCGAAGTGAGATCAGGCGCGCGGGAGTGGAAACGACATGGAGTTACAGACTTTTTGAGTGAGAATTTATTCAGATCTACGTGATCCTCCGGGGCCGTGATCAGATCGACCAGCTGGCCCATCTCCGTCTGGAACGTTGTCTAATTGTCCAAACCACGCGTCAGCATAGTCCACTCGACCTGATCCACGCAAATAAAAGAAAACATACGTCGTGGAAGAGCTCCAAGAGATGAACGTAGTAGGGTTCTTGCCTGAAATGCTGCTTGAGCAAGTGATAGATAGCGCCTTCGAGCATGAACGAATCGTTGATCGCGATGTCGCTGACGCCTTCCATGCGATACCAACAAGGCTGTCCGCGGCGAGTAATCGACTTGTCCATCATGTCGTCCGAGACGAGGAAGAATGCTTGCAACTATCCATCAGAGGGTCATATGGGGCATAGTGGGTGGTGATCGTTGATCGTGATGCGTGGTCGACCGCGATGTGACGGTGACGGTAACGGCAGCGGAGGAAGGGGGGTAATTAAAGCGAACAGAATACGAACACGAACGAGATAACAAGTCCGGCCGACGTGAACCGATGTACGACCGAGTAACGCAAAGCGAAAGAAACGTACGAGTTCGATACACCAACCCAACAGTGCCGCCTTGAAATATTCGTCGTCCGTGAGCGCCCTGCCCTTGAGAATCTCGACTGAATCGACGACGCTCATCCCCCGATTTAGTTTACCACCTGGCACGTTGAACTCGAGGTTCTTCGTTTCGTGCATCATCAGCATCTGGTCGATTAATAGAGAACAGTCGCAACACACCCGGCGAAACCACTCGACCGCCTCGGGCGGCATATTTTCCGTCTTCATGTGCTCCACGAGCTCGTCCCTCAGCCGTTCAAACACGGCTTCGAACTTGTGGCGTCGTTGTTGCTTGAGATCGGTCGACATTGTCGCGTAGATCTAGATCTAGATTTGCGTGTCTAGTGCAAAAGTGCAGGTGAGAGGGCAGGTGGAGGGAGTTGAGAGAACAAAGAAGAGAAGAGAAATCGGGCCCGAATGGATGGACTTTTATCGATTTCCGGGCGTGGACAGAGTCCAGCTCAGCGGAGGCGATCCGAGCTCGGCAAGGGTTGCCGGTGGTCGGAGCTCAATCTAAGTCTTATTTTTGATCGATCGAGTCGAACAATCGACCAATCCTATTGTCTTAGATCTTGTCGACACGTTCCTCTTCGGATCCGGTCGTACGATACGTTCGAGAGAAGACATCCATCGACCGACCGAACAACAAATAATACGTGAGTGGTGATGTGATTGAGGTAATAGATAAAAACTAGTATGTAATGACTACGTTATATCAGTGCGAGGAATGTCGTGGGAGAGGGTAATCATTTAAAAGATATGCAAGTCACCAACGATCCTTTTTGTCATCGTCGTGGTTCAGAATGGCCCGTCACCCGTCATGCACGTCAAGAGTAAACTGGGGTGTGTGCCGGCAACGTTTAGAACCCGCCCATGCCGCCCATACCACCCATACCTCCCATGCCAGGTGGACCAGCCGGCTTCTCCTCCTCAGCATCCACTACACATGCCTCACTCGTCGTCAACAAACTTGCAACGCCCGACGCATCCACGAGAGCGGTCCGCACAACCTTGAGTGGGTCCACGATACCAGCCTTGATCATGTCCACGTATTCACCCTTGCTCGCATCATAGCCCATAGCAAAGTTCTCCGCACCACCGTACTGACCCAAAAGCGTGCCAACGATCACCGCAGACTCCTCACCCGCATTCGTCAAAATAGTACGTGCGGGGTTCGTCAGTGCCCGGCGGATGATATTGACACCAAGGTCCTGGTCAAAGTTGACCGTGGGAACAATCTTGGCGTCCGGGTTGGATGGGGGATTTGTTGAACCTGGCGTGTTGGTCGCTAGTGCCAGCGAAGCCTTGAGAAGCGCGACGCCACCACCAGGAAGGATACCTTCTTCGACAGCAGCCCGCGTGGCATTTAGGGCATCGTCATATCGATCCTTCTTCTCCCCGACCTCGACCTCGCTGCTACCACCGACCTTGATGACCGCAACACCACCGCTCAACTTGGCCAATCGCTCCTGCAACTTGGTCTTGTCATATTCGCTCGTTGATGCATCAGCGAGAAGAGCACGGATCTGTTCGCAACGCGCCTGGATGGCATCCTTGGATCCGTCCCCATTGAGGACGATCGTGTCCTCCTTGGTGATGGTGATGGAGCCAGTGGACCCAAGGAGATCAGGCGTGGCCTTTTCCAGCTTGACGTCGAGCTCGTCCGTGAAGACAGTACCGCCAGTGAGGATGGCAAGGTCACCGAGAATCGACTTGCGGTTGTCACCAAAGCCAGGTGCCTTGATGGCGACAACCTGAAGCTGGCCGCGCAACTTGTTCAGAATACAAGCAGCCAACGCCTCTCCGTCAACATCCTCGGCAATGATCACCAAAGGACGACGCGACTGTGCAGCAGCTTCCAACGAAGGAAGAATGTCTTGCAAGATCGAGATCTTCTTCTCGCTCAACAAGATGAGCGGCTTCTCAAACTCGACCTTTTGCGTCTTGACGTCGGTGATAAAGTATGGGCTGATGAACCCGCGGTCGAAGCGCATGCCCTCCGTAATCTCAATCTCGTCTTCAATCGTGCGACCCTCCTTGACGGTGATGACGCCCTCCTTGCCAACCTTTTCCATCGCCTGAGCAATCAGGTTACCGATGTGCGTGTCACCGTTGGCTGAGATCGTCGCGACCTGGGCAATCTCCGCTGTCGTGGTCACCTCTTTGGTATTTGCAGACAAGAACTCGACGACACGGTCGACGGCCGCTTGCGACCCCCGACGGAGATCCATCGGGTTGCAGCCTGCAGCGACATTCTTGACGCCCTCCGAGTAAATGGCGCGTGCCAACACGGTCGCCGTCGTCGTCCCGTCACCAGCAGTTTCATTCGTCTTTTGTGCCACGTCTTGAACGAGACTGCATGCGAGGCGTGAGCATGCGAGGGGACCACAGCGAAACAAGGGAAGAAGCGTTGGAAGCTTACCGGGCACCGAGGTTCTCAAACTTGTCCTTGAGCGTGATCGACTTCGCGACCGTCACACCGTCTGAAAACGATCTAGAGTGAGCAAAAAATGCACGTACGACACGTGCGCAAGCACGGAGGACTCACCCTTGGTAATCTTGGGACCACCAAAGGACTGCTCGATGATGACGTTGCGACCTAGACGACGTGGATTGTTCGCGAGACAAATACAAGCGAGCGGGGTGCAAACTTACCCTTGGGACCGAGGGTGACGCTGACGGCGTTGGCGAGGACGTCAACACCCTTCAGTATGCTCGCTCGTCCGTCGTTGGAAAACTTTATTTCCTTGTGGGCTCCGCGGGCGAGAATAGGACGTGCGGCTTTCGCAGCTGCCCTACGGGCTGCCCGGGATGACAAAGACGAAACAGCGTGCATCGTACTTTTCTTTTAACGAAAAAAGGCGAGGAAAAAGGAAAACTTGGACGAAGGGAGACAGAACAGAAACGCGCTGCAATAAAAAAACTTTCGACCTGGAAAAATGTAAATTGCACGTGATGCATCACGTGAGACCGCTTCGATTATATAAAGTCACCATAAGTAGACCATGGTCATGTAAGTACTTCCACATGGCAAAAGCCACAACTATAGCAAGACAAAATATTGCCGTAGGAGACGTTGACTGGTCCACATGTACACGTGGTTCAAATACTAATTAGGTTTGTAGGGCTGGATGGAGATCAGCTGGGGACCATGCACGTCGAAGAGGTCGACCCAATCGTGGGATATGTGACTCCATGAAATTTGACCTCGACGGAGCGAGCAGACGGTGTTGAGTCGCGTTGCGGAGAAAATGGAAAGAGCTCCTATAGAATGGAGCTTTGCACACGAAGCCAATGCGGGGTATTGACCTTGCTAGTTTAGCAAGGTGATGAACTTGAAAATGATGCTGTTGGGGCGGCGGTCGCGTAAGTGCTCCTCAACTGAGTCAACTCCGACCGTTGACTATGATCGTTGCGCCATTCGTGTGTGTGCTGCGCGCCTCGGTCTCTGCTAACGAACACCCGGTCGGGCCACTTTAGGAATGAAGCCTTGAGGAGCTTCAGTGGTATATGCCCGTGGAAAGCCATCCTATGCATGTAATATTCTGACGGAGATGCAGTTGCTTCAAACTCATATAGGGCTGTGGCAAAGCGCATATTTTCTCATCTTTCACTCTAGGAAGGATCCGTCATGCACCATACGTGAAGAAAAAATCGTTTTCGCAACGCCGAAGACAAAGGGAGGAGAAACAAGGTTCCCAAGACTATGAAACGATGGTTTCGCTGATAGGAAACTTCTCCGGACCCCAGATTTGTTTTGATAATCCGAACGTGATTGAAACTTCATCACTTATAGTTAATCAAGGGATTGAGTTTCGTTCCAACGTCGGAACTGCGGGTCATCGCGCCGGTCTCCACTCACTGGCGCCTCTCGTTCCAATATTATCGATGAAGGCGAAATCCATAAACTGCACTTCGATCCTTGTGATCCGGTTTTTTCCTACTAGACATGATGCATATTTAAATAAGTCAAACGCATATCATTGATGATATCTCTCCTCCTCCACATTTTCTACTCAATGTTCTTCAAGGTGATCACAACCATTGCCGTCACAGTCGCTGTTTTGGCCGCCCCAACACCTGATCCTAGGGGGGCAAGTAATGGCATGGCCATACCACTCACGAGACACTCTTCCTTACTGGATCCCAACAAAAGCATCAATACTGACGTGCTCAGATCTCATGTTGCATCACACAGCGCGTATGTATATTTCACTCTGTGATGCCCTGAGGCATCATTTTTACTCACGTTTTTTTTAGCAAGATCATTCGTGGTATGAATATTTTTGAAAGGAACACGGGAACACCGCATTTTTCTGCTGTGGAACGGGACACTGGCAGGAGTGGAGCTGGCGTTGATATGAAAACCAACGAGGGTGAGATGTGGTATGGGATCATTTCGATCGGCACTCCCGCAAAATCCTTCACTGGTAAGTTTTTTTGTGCATTCGTGACACCCATTCACTCTAGTCGCCACTCTAGTCCAGTTCGATACCGGTTCTAGGTAAGTTCTTTCCGTCAGTGCCATTCACTCCCCCGTCTTATTCTACCCAGCGACCTCTTTGTTCCAGCGTCAACCGGTGATGAGAACTGCAGAAGCCACTCCAACCTCTGGGACCCCGCTTCGCCTCAGTCATCCGCAAAAACCTCGAATCAATTTTTTTTGCTCAAATTCGAGGATGGTGCGATTGTTAAAGGTCAAGAATACACGGACAATGTAACCATTGCTGGTTTCACTGTATGTTTTTACAATCAATTTGCGAACATGATCACTTTTCTGACCAATGAGTAGGCCGACATTCAGGCCATCGGTGCCGCGACAACATACTCTCTTAATATGGCAGTATCTAAGCATGCTGCAGATGGTCTATTGGGATTGGCTTTCCCGTCTCTCTCAAAGTATCGTGGTAGCCAGAGCCCCCTGATGCACACCCTCTTCAGTGAAGGCAAGCTGCCTCAACCGGTGTTTTCAATCATGCTCACCGCTTCTGGAGGAGAGCTGTACCTCGGTGGAATGAACCAGGCACTTTACATTTCTAGTAGCCTCACGTTTACTCCTGTAACAAAACCGGTGAGCGTAAACACCAGGTGGTAATGGGTGCATACTTAAATTGCCCATTCAGGCTTTCTGGCAGTTGAACATAGATAACATTAAAGTCAATGGCAAGATAGGACTGAAAAATGTACCTGCCATCATCGACACTGGTGCCGTCTTCATTTTTGGTGATTCGTCGCAAGTTTTGGCCCTGCACCAGGCTTATGGTGGTGAGGCCTTCGAGGATGGTCTCTACACCTGTGAGTTTTGGTCGAATTTGTTACTTTTGATTGACTCCCTGTAGTCCCATGTAGTTCTTTTCCCTCCGTGACTTTTACCATGGGTGGGAAGCCGATTTCAATCCCTGCCAACGTCCTCAATTTGGGAGAGGTCGAGGCTGGTTCAAGGGATTGTATCAGCGGGATTATGTCTGATGGCGATCCAGGTAAGATTCTCCTATGCGGCATTTCAGATCCCCACTGAATTCGACCAGTTTACTGGACGATCGGGGTCATCTTCCTACAGCTGTTCTATACCGTGTTCGATTTTGGCAGCGAGGCACCGCGAGTTGGATTCGCATCGCTTGCTAACCCAGGGCCTGCCATTATAGTCTAGCGCGGTAAAAGCTGCTCATGCTGCGAGCAGGGCGTACAAGTGGCTTACATTTGTAGGAAGGTCACAGTTGAACGTTGCCTGTTGATGTACCGATACCATTGAACAAAGCTTGTTAGTTGAACGCCGATAACGAAGGACCCGTTTATAATGACGCGAAACAACTAAAAAACACGTGTATACAAGACAAAGACCTCATTTCATCGAGGCGCTCGTGCCGTCAGCGAGTTGGGACACTGCTTCTTCAGCGCTCTGAACAAACATCCTCCATCAGCACGGAGCCCACGGCAAGAACAGTCAGGAAACAAAAACGCACTCCATTGCCTTCTTGTCGCCCCGCTCCTTGCACTCCCTCCCAGCAGCCCGCCAGTCCCCGCACAGCACGTACAGATCCACCCGCTTGTGCGTATCGCACCGCATTACATAGCTCGCAGCCTCCTTGAGATGCCCAGTCGTGACGAGATGTCGGACGAATGCCTCGTACCCGATCGGACTCCTCTTCGATCGTGCAAACGCATCCAGCCCTTCAAAGTCCCTGAGCACCGTCAACGCGTGGAGTTTGATATACCAGAACCTGCATTGAAACGCAGCATGAGTTGCCAATGCCGACAGCGTCGTTCTCCTAGCGAACTCACCGTTTGTCAGGGACCTTGAACTCACTCTTCACCTTGTCTGCCTTCTTGCCCATCCCGTTCATCAGACACGTACGTATCGTCTCGGACACGCTCAGTTCAAAGAATGTGACCTTGCCGTCCGCGTCCTTTTCGAGCTGTTGTTGCATCGCAAGCAGACGCGCGCTCTCGTCCATCATCTGCTCGACAAAATCCCGAGGTCATATTCAAGTCCAGCCTCTGGAAATTCCCCATAAAAGGTGTACGCACCCTGGCTTCGAATCCATGATCCTTGTCCTCTGAAAAGAACTTTTCCGCAGACTTGACAGACTCCATGGTCGCTCCTTGATCCTACACTCGCTCGATCAACCAGAAACGCGAACGAACAAGGTGGCGCATACCGTCATTTGACTCGCTTCTTCCAGCAACAATACCGCGCTCTCAACTCTCTTGTCGTCGCTGTAATAGAAATCGCGCAGAATCTCGCGGTTTTGCTCTCGCATACGCATTCACCACCATCCTCTATCAGACGGAAGAAGGAGCCCATGGGAAGCCGTTTATGCAGGTGCAGCAGGACGTGGTATACTGAAACGAATCGATAGGTCGAACCACGCTCACCATATAGGATAATTGAAACACATACCCAGCTCGGTATCTGCACTCTCCACGTCCCATTGCCATCGAGTTCCGTGACGGCAAACGTCGCTCCAGAGTAGAAATACCTGTCACACTTTTCCTTCACGTTCTCATCAGAATTTCATCTAGCACCTGCACTCACCGCAACATGTCGCCAGACGGCCCAACCAACAACTTGAGTGCCAAGTCATTCCACGTGACAAGGATCGCGTCGTTCCCGCAACATAGTACTCGACCTGGTTCACGCCGGCCGCAGCCGTCTGCCTGTCGAACTCGGAAAGGCTCTACTGAAAGTCGGTCCAGACGACCCACAGTAGCCCACTGAAATTCAGGAGCGCGAGCAGCTTGCCGTTCGGCGAGGGTGACACACGCGAGAACGGTCCGCGGTGAGTGCAACTGACAAAATACACTCAACTTCATCATTCAACTCAGGATTGTTATCAACGAATCAATATTGACGCACGGAAAGTGATGTTGAGCGCCTTGAACGCGCGAGGGCACGTAATCCGCACAAGCAACGAGCTTGTGGGACAATTGGAACAGACATGAGACCGGAGTTCATGAAAATTGCGGATAAGACCGGATAAGGCCGTGCACAAATTACTGATGGGCCTGTACTAGTAGCACGCGTTTCTTGTAATTTCACTCACAGGAAAGTCGATGAACGCCACCAACTGACGTCCATCCGTCCATCAGGCTGTGGCCCCTGTGGCAGAGACCCGGGCCAATACGAAACTGAAATCACGTCGTAAACACTCTATTGATACGGGAATATCGGACTCACGAACCGTCACGCCCTCCACGACCAAATCACGAGCAGAACCGGAGACCGGCCGCTGAAACAACGAAGGAAAGGACATGTAGGTTGAAGAGCACAACTTGAATGCGATGGGTCAGTGAGAACCTGTTGCGAAGGGCAAAGAATCTTCGGCACCATTCTTTATAAGGTTTACTACGTCCTGGGAACGCTAGGTGACCTCGCTGGTCAGATCTAGACGCCGCTCAGCGCCTCTCGTTTGAATATCATCAATGATTCAAGGGCGAGTTTGAAATCCATCAACTACACTTTGATCCTTGTGATCCAGTTTTATCCTAGACATGATGCATATTTAAACAAGTCAAACGCAGAGTCCTTTTGGATATCTCGGTTCCTCCACATTTGCTACTCAATGTTCTTCAAGGTGATTGGCATAACCATTGCCGTCACAGCCGCTGTTTTGGCCGCCCCAACACCTGATCCTAGGGGGGCAAGTATTGGCATGGCCATACCACTCAGCAAACACTCTTCCAAGTTACTGAATCCCAACAAAAGCATCAATATAGACACGCTCAAATCTCATGTTGCATCACATAGCGCGTATATCTAATTCGCTCTGTGATGTCCTCAGGCATCGTTTTTACTCACACGTTTTTAGCAAGATCATTCGTGGCATGAATAGTTTTGAAAGGAACACGGGAACGCCGCATCCTTTTGCTGTGGAACGGGACAGGACTGGAGCTGGCATTGATCTGACAAACCACATGCATGAATTATGGTATGGGACCATTTCGATCGGCACTCCCGCAAAATCCTTCACTGGTAAGTTTTTCTGTGCATACATGACCCACTGGCATTCACTCAAGTGGCCACATTAGTCAATTTTGACACCGGTTCTAGGTAAGTGCTTTCCGTCAGTGCTGTTTACTCCCTCGTCTTATTCTACCCAGCGACCTCTTTGTTCCAGCGTCAACTGGCGATGAGCACTGCAGAAGCCACCCTAACCTCTGGGATACCGCTTCGCCTCAGTCATCCGCAAAAGCCCTGAATCAAGATTTTTCGCTGGAATTTAAGGATGGTGCGATTGTCAAAGGTGAAGTATACACGGACAATGTAACCATTGCTGGTTTCACCGTATGTTTTTACCATTTGCGAACGTGATCACTTCTGACCAATGAGCAGGCCGACATTCAGGCCATCGGTGCCGCGACAACATACTCTCCTATTATGGAAGCATCTAGTTTTGTTGCAGATGGTCAATTGGGATTGGCTTTCCCGTCTCTCTCAACGTATCATACTCAGAGCCCCCTGTTACACACGCTCTTCAGTGAAGGAAAGCTGCCTCAACCGGTGTTTTCAGTCATGCTCACCGCTTCTGGAGGCGAGCTGTACCTCGGTGGAATGAACGAGGCGCTTTACATTCCTAGCAGCCTCACTTGGACTCCTGTAACAAGACCGGTGAGCGTAAACGCCAAGTGGTAATGGACACATACTTCATTTTCCCTTTCAGGTTTTCTGGCAGCTGAACATAGATAACATTAAAGTTAATAACAAGATAGTCCGGACAGATGTACCCGCCATAGTCGACACTGGTTCCCACTTCATTTTTGGTGACCCGTTGCGAGTTTTGGCCGTGCACCTGGCGCACGGTGGTCAGGCCTTTGAGGATGGTTTATACACCTGTGAGTTTCAGTCGAATTTGGTACTTCTGATTGACTTCCCTCAGGCTGTAGTCCCATGCAGTTCTTTTCCCTCCGTGACTTTTACCATTGGTGGAAAGTCAATTTTAATCCCTGCCAGCGTCCTCAATCTGGGACAGGTTGAGGATGGCTCAAGCGATTGTTTCAGCGGGATTATGGCTGATTTCGGTAGAGGTGAGATTTTCCTATTCATCATTTACTCTTCCGTTTTCAGATCCCCATACTGACTGCACAACCCGACCAGTACGTTTCTGGACGATCGGTGCCACCTTCCTGCAGCTGGTCTATACCGTGTTCGATTTTGGCAGCGAGCCACCGCGAGTTGGATTCGCATCACGTATTAACCCAGAGCCTCCCATTAATATGGTGTCACATCAACGGGTGTAGGATTCTCTCTTTGTTTTTTTAGGATCGACTTCGTAGTAGATGTTACTGTATTGTATCTTTCTTCACACTGAAGGCATTTGATACGTACTTTTGCCAAACACGTATGAAGGAAAAAGGAAAAGGAAGTTATGTTTGTCTCATTACTTATCGTGCTATCCCGGCAGTTGAAACACTACAAAAATGGTACTTAGATGTGAACTTGGAGCGAAGATAATCTAGGCGCTCATGCCAATAATGATAACACTAAAATGCTCTCATCTGACTTGCATGACCAGCATCATCCTAGCAGAAGAAACAACCCTCATCTGCAAGATTGTATACTACAGAAATGTTTCTAAGACCTTACTCTATACCGTATTCCAAGTATCTGTTCGACTCTAACAGATATAATACAATTACAATTCAGCATTTAGTCAATTTTTCACACAAGAAACATGATTAGAACACGAGTAGGAACAACCCATCCTTGGAAAACCATCACCACTAGTGGCAGTCTATTCTATCTTGCTCTGACTACATGTGGTTGACAAATTGTACTAGGAATTTTGCATTTTCAATGTGTTTGTTTCAAGTGACAGTGTTGTTTCATAGTGCGGGATTACAAGCTGCTCATGCGACGAGCAGGGCGTACAAGTGGCTTACAAGTGTAGGAAGGTCACAACTGAACGTTACGAACCTTGAACTTGCTAGTTGAACGTAGATAACGAAGGACCCGTTTATAATGACGCGAAACAACTAAAAAACACACGTGTATACAAGACAAAGACCTCATTTCATCGAGGCGCTCATGATCTCCAGCTCCCGTGCGATCAGCGAGTTGGGACACTGCTTCTTCAGCGCTCTGAACAAACATCGTCCATCAGTACGGAGCCCACAGCAAGAACAGTCAGAAAACAGAAACGCACTCCATTGCCTTCTTGTCGCCCCGCTCCTTGCATTCCCTCCCAGCAGCCCGCCAGTCCCCGCACAGCACATACAGATCCACCCGCTTGTGCGTGTCGCACCGCATTACATAGCTCGCAGCCTCCTTGAGATGCCCAGTCGTGACGAGATGTCGGACGAATGCCTCGTACCCGATCGGACTCCTCTTCGATCGTGCAAACGCATCCAGCCCTTCAAAGTCCCTGAGCACCGTCAACGCGTGGAGTTTGATATACCAGAACCTGCATCGAAACACGGCATGAGGTGCTAATGCCGACAGCGTCATTCTCCTAGCGAACTCACCGTTTGTCAGGGACCTTGAACTCACTCTTCACCTTGTCTGCCTTCTTGCCCATCCCGTTCATCAGACACG
>JBBPNU010000451.1:0-17138 GCA_038091055.1 Leccinum angustisporum
TCTTGTAATCGGTCTGTCCGGGTGTGTAGGACAAAATATCCTCCACTTCAGCCAAGAGAACGATCGCTTCGTCCAGCCCGTCGCGAGAATCAGTGTCGTTCTCGCAGCGCTCGCGTAACGCACTGCCGAGTTGCATGCAAACCGGGACATAGTTTGAGTCGCCACGTTTGGAATGACTATAAGCAATACGATAATGCGCTATGGATTCGTCTATATCCTTTATATCAGGGCTGAGCTGAGAGCGCGTGATGAGCGCGATGCCGAATTGGAGGTGAACAGCCACATATTCCGCATGGCCTTCGTCGAGCATAGGGATAATTTCACGATACGTATCTATGGAGGTCTGGATAGCTGTCTCCTCTCGCCCAAGCTGGAATATGTGGAGGAACGCTTCGGCACGACTAATCTTCAAGGGGATGATACGTGGTCCTGAGGATTGCATGGATGCCAAGGCACGATCGCAGTGATCTACTACAGTCTGGTAATCCTCGATGTTTGCAGACACGCGGAAGCAGTCCAACAGCGTGAAGGCGAGGTTTGCCACGTTAGATGGATAGTTGACATCCTTCGGAGATGACTGCGCCAACGCCTCTTTGCATGTCGAAATGGTGAGATTGAGATCTTCCACGTCACCCTTTGCTTTGAACCGCGTAGAGAGAGAGTAGGCGTATAGGGAGAGGATGGTGGGATACTGTTGATGACGCGGTCCGCACAAGTGAAGTGCAGAAGCCAGATTTTCGATGGAGGAATCTAGTTCGGCGATGTTACCCGTCACATTGAAGCGGGTAACAAGTGAAGTTCCGAGAACGAGAAGAGTCACTGGCCGACCAGGATATGTGAGAGGTTGAATGATGGAAGATATGGTCAAGTATTGGATTGCTCGATCAAGGTCATCGATGTTCCCCATGATCATGAAACGTGTCCGGAGGGCTCCAGCATAGTTATCAAGGAGTCGGGATCGATCGAGATTGGGAACCGTGGAGTGCTCCATCGCCTTCTCATAACAAGCAATAGCCATGTTCATCTTCTCGACGTCCCCTTGCACAGCGAAAGAGTACACGTAAACATCTGCGAGGCCAGTGAGAAACAACAGATAGCCATTCTGTCCAGGAGATAGCAGCTCCAACGCAGACACATAATAGTTTGCGGCACTCTCTAGGCCCTGTAGATCATCATCTGCTTTGGATTTAAGAAATATGGCATCTGCGAGATTCCCTAAAACAGAGTGTCTTGATGGGTGACCGGCAGGGCGTAGTTCCAGACAGGACTGGTAACGGCTCAGCGCTTCGTCCAGGTCGGTCTTGTTGCCCTGCTCTATGAACCGTTCTTTCAACGCATTCCCAAGGTTATTGAGGAGTGCATCTCGGTTGGGGCTTTCAGTAGGGGAGGCTGATAATGCCGTAGAACTGATATCTATGACTCGATCAAGATCCTTTACATCACCGTAGCTCCGATATCTGGTGAGAAGACCGTTGGCCAAGTTTGCCACTAACGGAACATATGAAGACTCCTCAACCGTGCATGCCTCCAGAGCAGCATCAAAGTAGTTGATGGCTTGCGTCAGGTCATTGGCATCGCCCCGCAATCTGAACCGGCGACTGAGCGTTCCCCCCAGGTTGCTGTGAGCCGCGAGGCGCAGATGGTGGCCAGGTGGGCACAACTCTAGGAACTGCTCCCTCCGAGAGATGCACTCATCGAGGTCTTCAGGATTTCCTGAGAAGGCGAAGCGAGACATGAGCTTTTGTGCCAGGTTGCCGAGCGCCGACAAGTATGATTCGTCGTCTGGATTCAACAGCGTCAACTTTTGCCTTGCGATTCCAACTTCATCAGGTTCTTGGGCCTCGACCGGGGTTTCGACTGGCGCCTGGCTGTTCAACAAGTCAATTAGCTTGCTAAACGCACAGCCTAGGGCTCTCCGACTCGTTGGGAACTTACTTTGTTTCAACCATAACTCACGGTTATAGGACGACGAAAAAGTCTGTGAAAGACGCTTCTTATCGCCGACGCCGAACGGACTGCGGGGCTCTCAGTGAAGGCAGTGTTTATTCTGTCCCTGTGGCCATATCATTATGTATCGATTGGTGATAGAGTTCTCATAACTCCGCAATAGGACACAAATTGACTCAAAAAACATTATCGATAACCCTGGGGCCTGGGTCAGCAGAGAAATTAGCAACGAGCCTATGATTCAAGATGTGCACTGTACCTCTGGGCCTTGGTTGGACTCGATATATGTCAGCTCCTTCAGGTTCCAAAGCGAAGGGTGAATATGTGCACATCCGAACACCACGTATTTTTTACTATGCCTGTCTGTGATATCCATGGGTTGCGGTTGGTGCGAACCATCGTAATTCAAGGTCGCTGAGATACGGTGCTGCGCCACCAGGTGACTTGGGGCCTGAGTCTGACGGGGACGGACCGGGAGTTACTGTGATAGTGAGGGGCAGCCTGAGTTGCGGATCTGCATCGTCCTTCTCAATACACTGTTATTACACAGCCCGTCGTGACCGGGTCATGCCAACCTGGTACCGCGTAACGCGACGCGACTCCAGACGCGTCAGGCAGAGTTTCCTTTTTGTCTAACGAAGAGAAAAAATCACACGATCGCCAACATTAGTACTAGTTCCGCATGCACGTGACAAGAACCTGGGTAACAATTCCCCTTTGGGAAGTTGCGTTGCGGAAGTAGTGAGATTTACGGAACTCTGCCATCCAGAGCAGAGTCTCGAGGTACCTGCCAGACATTGCAACTTCCTGACAATGGGGTGGATGCAACGCTGAACATCAAACACTGAGGAGAAGTTGTTCTGACCAGGTTGCCTGACATCGGATGCTGAGGTCTTGACAAAAACGTTTTATTAAACATAATGCATCAATGTCAACTCTAGGTTCGTCACCGAGCGAGATCTCTTTCGAGAGATTCTTTGCTAATGTGTGACCGAGGAGTGATAGAGCAAGGGAAGGGTAAAGGACGGCTAGATATGACAGGTGCCGGTAAGCCACTATCGAAATCGTGATTCGCGAATGCAACTCACCGAGCCATTCCGTTCTTGAATTTCGCTTCGAACGTGATATCGTTCCCATCTGCGTCTTTCGCAAGATTGAAATCCATCGTGGCCAACATCGTCACCATAGCGCTCCAGAGGGACGCATTGCCCGTGTGACGACCTGATTTGGTGACCGTCAGGAATCATCAAGTGGTAGGGATCAATGTGTAATACGTCGTCGCTTACCTGGACATGCTCTCCTCCCAAAACCAAAAACGAAGTCGACCGTATCATCATTTAACATTCCTTCCGCGTCTAAAAACCTCTCGGGAATGAATTTCTCAGCATCGGGATATCGAGATTCGTCGCGAGTCATCCCCCTAATGAAACTATAAACAGTCTTTCCCGAAGTAATTGAAGTGCATCAACGAACCAAATGTTTGCAACGATATTTGCTCCTGTAGAAAAAAAATGTCATTACTGACGGGTCTCACAAACACGTCTGAAATACCTTTTGGAATGTAGAAACCATTGTAGACATCACTAGTCCTGGTAGCATGAGGAACGCCTTCGGGATCGTCAGCAAAGTTGTCTGGAAGATACATTCCATCATCTCACAGAGGGGAACGGGTGGTTGCCATCTTAACGTTTCGCGCACGATCGCGTCAACATATGGCAAGGAGGATCTGTCATGAAATTCGGGTAATCTATCGGTCCCGACAACAGCCTCAATTTCCGCTTGTGCATGTTTCCATACGTGAGGGTTCTCAACCATCGCAAGCGTGAATGATATCAACAGTGAACTTGTCTGTGTGGTTCTGTTAAGTGTCGCATTTATCGCCGAGGACACACACACACCGTCTCTACGGAACCTACGACCAAACGGTGAGTTTTACCCTTGATAATTCGTGCACACAGAACCTACCCATGAAAGCAGTCGCAGAAGTCTGCTTAAGCGCCTTTTCGTAATCTGGGCGTTGTGACTTTTCCAACTTCTCCATGTGAGTGACATGATCCGACACCATCGAGGGGTTCACGTCTTCCTCGGATTCCTTGAACGACACAAACTCATCGGCAACATGTCTACCGTCAAGGCAGATTAATCTCACCATACGCTTCTTGACGTGCTGGTACGGCGCCTCGACCATCTTGGCACCCCACTCACGGGCCTTCTTGGCTTCATGTTTCATTGAGGATCCCGGAAGCCAGTCAGGCAGGTGCAGCACTATCAAAATGATCTCGAATGGATTCATACTTCAAGTGTACCCGGCGCACTTACAAAAGGGGAACATTTTGATGAGGACAGCCTTTTCTGGCATCAATGCCGGTATTGAAGCTTCAAGGAAATTGTTGATGATCGACACCATCTGGTCATTCCGGGGGCTTGGATCGTAGTCATACAAAGAATGCATGGTGACCGAAACAACAAACCTATTACGACGCTCAGAATGTACCTTCAAGTTGGAGTAAATGTGCTTACGTCCAATAGTGAGAGCTGTAGTCGTTGTGATGGTCCATCAGATTCAGGATCAATTGACGTGCATTGCGAAGCTGCAGTGGATGAAAGGTGGCCGCAGCATTGAAAGAGAACGTCTGATGGAATATACGACGGCACAACCTGAAATGATCCCCGTACTGAGCGAAAGCAAAATTGTTGTTGTGTCCATAACTGGAATAACAGAGGTCACATTCCATCCCGTGGAATATAATCAAGAATTTGCTCACGGATCAATTGTCGCTATGAAGGGACGATCAGAGTATATTTCTGATCGCTTTTCGAGTAAATCCGATGCGACCGAGGGTGAATTCAATACCACGACATCCATATCCAAGAGTCGAATGTACATTATGTCCCCTATGTCTTTTCAAAGTCTTGTATTCCAGTTACATTCTATGATACTCACCATACTTTTCACGCCATTCTGTGTAAGTCCTGAATGGTTCCTCAAGGTTAACGGAGAGGGCGCTTCCTAAGAATGGGAGGGGAGTAGGACCAGGGGGGAGAGGATAACCCTGCCTTTCAATGCGACTCTGTATAAATCGTCGAATTAAATCCACGAATGCAATCATGAGTGGAATGAACGCTGCGAGCTGAGTAGTTGACGTGGTCCACTGCATCTTCGTTGTGGAGTTCTGGTGTTGATCTCTTTCGATAACAGCGCCATGTTATATCTGTCGAGACTCGAGAGACTCGGCTCGGCAGGATTGAAAGAGAATGATATGCGAATGCCGGAGAACCTTGTCGTGCTCAGCCTCGCCCGGAGGAGTCGCAACTAGTTTAAGCCGTTCGGCTGTCGACTCAACGTTAAGACCGGGTACGACGTGAATGTATCGGGCCGCCGAAACTTGAGGCGAGATTTTAAAGTCTCCGCGGACTTCCAGGCAGACTCAGCACGTCATTAAAGGTGTTGTCACATCATGTGATTCATATCGTCCGATACGATCAATCTCCACTCGGTTGCTGCTCGAAGCCAAAATGTGAGTATGTATGGAGAGTGGGGCAGTCGCAGTCGCAGGATCGGATGGCTCTTGAGGCTGGAAAATGACACTCAACTTGCCATTCGCGAACGGTTTGCCATCCACAAACCTCATAGAACATACTTACTACGTTTTCTTCATCGATGCATTCCTGATGCTGACTCCCAAGTCCTCTTATGTAACATGGCATTACACCGTCCTGCTAATTTCATTCCGATTTCGGTCCATCAAGGTGCTCTCCACCTCAGAAGTTAGATGTCTAATGCAAGAGAAACAATCAGATTGAACGTCCCACATTATTGGTCAGTCGAATAATAACTAACCACTGCTACTTACTACTAGAGTACCACCGGCCGTCGGCCCATCTTTTGTCAGGTTACATAATAATCTCCGGTTGTAATCGATCGCCGTACCGGGTGCGGCCTTGCGGCGGTTCATCTCGCCTGCCACCTCGACTTCTTTCTTTTCTGAGATCCTGACAATATTGACGATTTCAGCATAGCAGCAGCTCGGCGGCCCGATTTTGGCTGTGCGGTCCTAGACGACCATGATGAACCCGAGGTTTCCTTCCACCAGTGTAACCTTCGGTTCTTCTGAGTCTGTGTTAGCCGGGTCCTCAGTGCTCACAAACCCGTCACATCACCACATGACACGATGTGAACGTTCTCCGGGTCAATCGTTAACCACGGGGAGATCACAATACCGCAGGGAGGTTAATGCGACGCATATAAGCGCAAGAGTTGTGGCTCCACTTGTCAATCTCAATACACATTCAGGCTGCAACATTCGACATGCAACTAGTAAGGAACAAGTCAATTAGGCCCTTGGTTTTGATTGATTGATACCCCGCCCTACTAGATCCAAGCCGCACGCCAAAACATTCGCTCGCTCCTGGAGCAATGCAATGCTACATACCAGGTCACCCCATTCGACGAGAGTCTTTACGTGGACTGTGTCGAAGATGCTACGCGACGGGGTTACCCAGTGGACGGTTCCCACTCTGTTAGAACGTTCTTGCGCGAAGGTGTCGTCTATGCGGCAACCGCTGGCGTGCATATCCCCGACCGCCAGACTCAGATATGGATCGCGCTCTACACGTCGTGCGCCATCTTCGTCGATGAAACGTCAGACCATTTCCCGTCCGAGATGCAGAACACGTATCACTTCAACGACCGGTTCATTCGAAGGGAACCACAGGGAAGCGATGTGCTGGACGCGTTTGCAGATGTTATCCGTCGGGCCTCCGAATCGTATCCCCCTATTGCTTCTCACTTGATTACAACGTCCACGTTGAACTTTGTTGCTGCCAATTTGCTCGAGCACGAAACTAAATCCATGAAGGTGTGTGTCACCTTGGGATTCCCCGCCGAGGCCATCCTAACGAGGTCGTGTAGATCTCAGATGCTGCTCAACAATATCCGACTTACCAACGCACGCTGTCTGGCGTCGCCGAAGCTTACTCGTTCATGGTGTTCCCGCGGGAGGTCCCTTTGAATGATTACATCCAGGCCATTCCAGAGATGACGCCGTTTATCCATAATGTCAAGTGAGTACCTCATCCTGTCGTGCACTCGAGCTTTCTTAAGGGCACCTCTTAGCGATGTATTATCCTTTTACAAAGAGGAGCGAGTGGGCGAGATGACGAATCAGATCTCCACTCTAGCAGCTCAGGCCAAGAAAACAAAACTGGAGGTATTCTGTGAACTAACGGAGACGACGATTGGCCTCTACAAAAGAATAGCGAAAATATTGGAGGGATCTCCAGAAGCATTTGAGGCATTTAGGCGGTACACTGCCGGATACGTTCACTTTCACACATCGATACCTAGATACCACATGGACGACTTAGACCTGTAGACTTGCCGAACGAGTTTGTCGAGTACTTACCGCAGAACTTGTCGTTATGAATTGCAAGACGCGAACTCCGATCCCAGCCCCAGAGCTCGGGTAGGATCAATGTAAATGCAAGGAACAGCCTGAGGGGTCCTCGTGAACTTATATATTGTAGTAACGCTTTGGTCTGCGTTTTGAAACATTTCTCTGACGTTTTACATTCTACACTAACACTATGGATGCGCGGTATAAGCGCTTAAGCTCTCACAACGTTGCTGCATGTGTGCTTAGTATTTCGCACATCCGTTAGTGAGACGCCTCGGCACTGGATGATTTGAACTTTGCTTTCTATTTACATATCGATGGTCAGATTTACTCGAGCTCCCCTGGCCGAGGTTATACAAAGCAGACCCTACACTATGACCACCTGTGCATGCCTGCGAAGCCTATCGAGTCCCCTATTGAACGCTCTCATCCCGCCATCGTCAAACTTACTGTCCTTGCTAGCCCTCGTGGTCAGAAACTTCGGGTCCTGAATCTCCACGCATACCTCCCCCGACACATGCCCCTCCGCCGCGAGCCACTTGCAAAACCCGCTCACCCACCCCTTCCACTTTGCCATCTCTACCTCCGGCTCCTTGAGTACGACCTTTTTCACCGCCTGCCACGCACTGCCTTCAAGCTCATCCACCAGGCTACAGCTCCGGAACTCAGACTCGAGGGGACGTGGGCATCGACCAACACCAGCCGTCGCATCGGCAGATGCATCGTCAAATTCGTCGTCATCAGGGCAGGGGCCCGCAAAAAACAAGCCGGTACCAGCGCGGCGCGGGCGCACTGACTCCCGGAGTGCCTCCGCGAAGCTCGTCACGTCCGTACCCCCAAGCACGACCTCCTCTACCCCAGGAAATGCCTCGACGAACGACCGCGCAGGCATCTGCCTCTCCACCGCGCTGTCGTGCACATACAGCTCCCTGACGCTCGCAAACCTAGGCCTCAGTGGCCTGCTTCCCCCTCCATTGTTGTCGTTATCGTCTTGGTCTTGAAAAAGATACGCTCTCGCCCGGTCCGCGTGTGGGAGCTCGACAGAGAGGTCGTCGTGCCACGGGATCTCGAGCCGTTTTAGGGCGGGCACATCCAGGATGCTCAGCAGCTCGCAGTGGTACCGCACACCCGGATCGCGGCGGTGCACGATCAGCGTCTCGAGCGCCGGTAGCATCACCCCCGGTGGACGCACCGGAAAGTCTTCGTCCGGCTCGATGATCGGACCATGTAACGCGAGGCTCACCAAGTTGGGTGTCGACCGCAAGAGCGCGCAGAGCGCGGGGAACTCGATGAGATAGTGCGGGAGCGAGTACCCCACTGTTGGACATTCTTGGGTGCGCAGCGTGAGCGAGGTGAGGTTCTGCACGTTGGCGAACGGCCAGTCGGATCTCGTGTTTAGTGTCTCAATCGGGAAGTGGTCGATTTCGAGCCGGGTCAACGATGGCGCCCTGCCGCTGAGGAAGGGCAGCAGGTAGCGGTTGCGGAGCTGGTAATAGTGGGTGTATGCTGTCTGGTTTGCCCTGACAGATACGGTCGTCAAGCGAGGCATTTGTATATTTAGCCAACCATTGATGACGGTGCAGACGACCGCGTCCGACACGTCCCACAGAGAAAGGGTTCGCAGGCGACGTGCGTGGCAACACAATGTGGCGACGATCGAGAATGCTTTTTCGATATCGTAGATGACTCCACGTTCCCCATCCTGGGGCACAAGCCAGTTGCAAAAGCTGGCGTCAATCTCGAAATGCCCAGACCTCTCCAGACAAGCTTGTAAATGATCGACGGTCGTCGCCGAGGTCACAAAAACATGCGTCCACAGCTCGGGAGCGCGAAGGACGATGGCGCGCCAGCTCCTGCACACGCTGGCGAACGTGGACGGCCGGGGAAGCGCATGAGCCGAGTGTGGAGCTTCGTCAATTCCATGCTGGAATATGTGAATGAGAATTTCGCTAGGAAGGAACGAGACGGTGGAGAGCTGTAGCTGTGTCATCGGCACACTCTTTGTGGTTGGGATCATGATACAAGGGCAGGGCACTGGAATACAATCTAGAGTTCAGCGACCAATCCAGCCCTTCAACATCACTAGCAAGCGCTCACCCGGATTTGTTTTTTGGAAGGGACTAGAGCAATGACCACAGACCTGAAAGCGGCCCGTCTGCGGTAAAGAGTCGGCGAGAGACGAGAATCCACTGATGCGCTCTTTGTACGCCGCGCTCGTAAGGGGGGCGAAACGCAACCGAACCTGGCTTAGATGATGTCCTCGAGGCACCTTCGGCATCGAACTTGCTCCCTGAAGGCCTTCCTCAAAGCCAACGAAGCGAGACGCAAATCGACGGGAAGCATGCCGGTTTCCGGTTACCGAGGCACCGATCCCTAAGAACTTGAATAGGACTTGAGTATGATCAGAGCGCCCTGCAGCGACTGGGATAAGAACGACTCCAACTCAGTAGCAAGGCTTGGCCTTAAGGGTAATGGTTCTCGCAGAAGCTGAGCGCAGGGCGCAAAGTGTTAACCTAAACTGAACGAAATTGACGCGTGAAACCCGCGATCGTCGGTCCACGGTCCAGGCGGGGTCGGGTTTGGCCGAAAGAAGTCGAAGTCGCCGCTGTGGAATGCCTGCCAACCGGTCCTGAAACCTCGCCGGCGATGTCACGATGCAGTTAGGTTTTTCGTCCCTTATCGATCGCATTGTGCCGTGCTCAGTGTAGTATTCCTGCAGGGATTATGAGTTCGTTCAACGTCCAGTACTACAACTTGGTTGATGGCCGTGTGAATCGAGAAATGATGGAACTCCGAACTACTGTCCCAAGCGTTGATGAGACGTTCAAATCATCATACATACTCACAATAGTAAGTTATCACTTCACTTCAATGGGTCACCCAGCGACGTGATCAGTGACTTGTGGAATGATCGTCGACTCTACCCTACTAATTGCCGGCTGGCACTTGACTCGGAGATGATTTGCCGGCCATTGTTGACGTTCAAGCAACGCTGATAGGCGTCGTCGGGTGCACCACCTGGACATGTCCGTGTGGAAACACCCATTCCATTGCCTTTGTGACGATCTTTCTGCGTGCACGCAATGTAGTCTGATGACCAGATCGCCTGTGAGGGCTGTGAGGCGAACAGCCGTCGTATCGATGGCTGCTTCATCGAGATTGAGGTACCTCGCAGACTGGTCTGGACACCAGACTGCGCTCAATGTCCGCCAGAGACTCGTGCATGGTAAAGTTCCTGACGCCCACATCAGCTTCGTGATCTCTCCGATCACCTTTACCTTGATTCAGATGTAGGAACAGGGATGATCATGCGACCAACATTATCCCCTCTTGCCTGACCGTGGGTTGGAGCTCTGGATCAGTCGCTTTCTGACGACCTCCCTCATGCTCACTAACCCTTCTTCGAGTTCTTTTGCAGAACACATGCGCATGAGCAAGGTTTTGTACCACTCGGTTGAGGCATCCGAGTTTCGTGCGGGCGCGGATCCATCCCGTCCCACCGGGTCCACTGCAACATATATACCTGGAAGCTGGTCGAACTTCGGATTCTAAATGAGCGTCGGTACGACATCAGTACCCCCGCTTGTTGATCAGATGTTCACTATGTAGAGCCGCTTTAAAGCAAGTTCTTTTCCGTTGTATCGTGCTCGTTATTGTCTCCCACTGAGCGAGACAAAACCTCCTTTTAGGTCTACATTTGCGGACCCCTACTACTTGACATACGAAGGCACTCTGAAGGTTGCCTAGACCCAGATAATTACGGATCATTGGGCGCACTCTCACAGAAACATTTCCGGTTTGGTAAACTCATGAATAAAATCCGTTTTCGCAATGACACAACGGTTCACAGTTGCTTCCGTGACCCGGTCCCTCTGCACTATAAATTGAGTCCATGTCCTCGATATCATTATCGTTATTTCCTCCCACCTAGCGACGTCCCAGTGTATCAACAACCCTTCGAACTCAACATGGCCCCTTTCTATGCCTACGCTCGATCTGTCAGTATCTTCGACTCTCGAGACGAGGATCATCACTAACATAGTATTCGTTGACCAAGATTTCGGATGGTACTAATGGCGTCGTCTGGCGCTACCTGATGACCTTCGCCAGTCGCGATGATGCCGACGATTGGTGGCGCGTCATCTCCCACCCTCCCAGCCCCACCGCTGGCATTTTCCAGCGTATCACCCCTCAGTATTACACCTTCTTGCAGGCCAATGTCGCCGACTTCATCCTTGTCCAGAATTTCGCGGGAGGAAAGACGTTCCAAAACAAGATGTTTTTCACGTTGCTCAACGATAGGGATGGAAGGATTCAGAGCACCTTTCCTCAGAAAGACATGACAGACCATGTCAGCGGCAGCTGGCAAGTATCTCTGAGCTTTTTGTTGCTGAGGTTGAACTCATCGTTCCATGCTTTAGGTATTACATTCAATCCAGATCGGACCCGGATAGGTTTTGGTACTGCAGTGCCGGCAAGGGAGAATGTCTCGTCTGTGGACTACCGGACTGCAACGATGTTCATGTATCCACTGAACGTCGTTCGCGATTCTGTGTCCAGGCCCCCAAAGTAACCCAGGACGACTTGCAGGTGATCATGATCCGTGGCGACCAGATCACGATCTCGCCTAACAAGGAGTACACCCTTGAAATCACCGACAATAACCAGTTGAAAGCCGAGAAATCGTCATCCATCATCCAGGACATCGTCTTCAAAGACTTCAAGGACAGGTTCACCGTGCGCGCAAAGAAGCTTACAGACGGAGTCGTCGTTGAGTACGTTGTGCCCGTGGATAGGGGTACCGGAGAAGTTTGGTTATTGGCTGCTTGAACAAAGTGTATGATTTGGTTCTGCGACAATGTTTTGTACGAATACTGGGGATATGTAGCAAGAAGCAGTGAAATATGGAAGTTTGTCATGTAACCCGTCGCTGTGTGTCTCGAGAACGAATAACTACAAGATGAGAGCGCTAGGAGATGTGGCAAAAGTCAGCAGGAAGACGACACGTGTTTGGTCGGGAACGAGGTAGAGGATGCAGTTGAGCGCTGCAGCAAGAACGCCATTTACGGTTTACCTAAGGCAAACACTTACATGTAAAGACTGGTCGTCAGGTCAACCGTTGGCCATGTTCCGCACGATGAACATATGTACTTCGAATCTGCAGGACCCGGCAATTCAGTGACTTTGGCTATGCGGTGGAGGTGGCGATTCAACTTGAATATCCAGGGTGCTGTTGGCCCGTTCGGAGAAATTGGAGGATCATAGAGACACACTCGCGAGCATGACGAGAGAGCTTTCAGTGAATCCGCATCGTCTGCCACACACGCAGTGTGTATCGAGGAGATTAGGATCATAATAAGGGCGAGGCGGCTCTTGTTCGACGGCGTAGAATTTTTGTATCGATGGTCATAGAGACACGCTCTAGGACGCATGTCAGGGTACACGTGGAGCCCGGCGACCGGTGCGACTTTCAGCATCACAGGCGCTCGTTGGCCCGGCCGGGATCCCTCCAGGAAGCCTGAATACTGTCCGGCGCAGCCTTCAAAGCGGTTCGTCGGCGGTAAAGAGTTGGCGAGAGACAAGAATCCACCCCTTTATTGAACGCAAGTTCCAGTGGATTGAATCTTTGATACATGACTCCCAGGGCCTTGACGCAACCTCTGCATCGAACTCGTCCCGGTGGCCAACGAGGTCCTGATAGAAGGAACGACTGTCTTCCTGCCTACGGAGACTAAGTACAACGAGGCGCGAATCGGCCAAAAAAGTGAATTGCCTCCGATTATTACCAACTTGAAGGATCGATCACCCACCGGAAAGAACCGAATCGATATCATTGGTCTCGGTCAGAGCGGCTTCGGTGACCGGGAAAGGGCAGCGGCCATACTAAACTATTGCAGCGATGGCGAGGGTAACCATTTTCACGGAAACAGTCAACCACGTGTAGAGGGCGCAAGATGGCATACTAAACAGAACGAACGAACGGGAGGGTCGTCGGCGAACTCGCACTTGGCCGAGTGAATCACGACATCCCGCACTGAGGGGTCAATCCCACCACGAGCCTCAGGCTCGTCGCCGATGGGCAACCTTGACGGTCACATTGTATACGTCCCTCGAAAGTCTAATCGGGTTGGGCCGTGCTCGTATCCCTGCAGGGACTGTGAGTTCAGTGCTGGTAGATGTCCGAGAAAGTGAGAGTTCATTTCCGTCCCAAGGTTCAACGTTGCAACCGTATCAGCGGGGCATTGCCGTTACACTCACGATAATAATGGTAGGTTACCAATGTGAATCACTTTAAGAGGTTGCCTTGTGATATGATCAGTGATCAACTTTAACGTATGATCGTCGATACTAACCTCACTAGTGCTATGGTGGGATGTTTTTTGATTCAAGGGCATTACCGGGGGATCCATGCGACTGCCACTCACTGCACAGGGCGGTACACCAAAGGAAGCGAAGTGGACTATTTTGACATCTCGGAGATCGTATGAAATTGGCGCTGCAGCGAGGCTGATAGACATGAGGCCATTGTCCAGATGCCGACTTGCCAAGAGGGTCGTCAGGGCCGTCGGGGACGTACCAGTACGAGTGTGAAGCAGCACGCAGTCCCACGGCAAGAGCGGCTTCTCCAAAGTACATGCGAAAGGTAACAATAATACTAGGCGAAAGTTTGCAGTCGAGTAGGACGTCATGCATATGGCCGAAAAGAAGTCGGCAACGTGTGAGAGAGGAAAAAGAATTCGTGATCATTAATTGACTGAATGATTAAAACATCGTGAACGTGAACGTCAAAGGTCGTCAAAGTGTTGGGCTACAAGAACAAGAAATAGAACGGGTCCGAAGGAGATCGCCCCCCCCCAAAAAAAAAAAAAAAAAAGGTCTGGGAAAGATTAGGCTACATACCAATGGAAAGGAGGTAGAGGAAAAGAAAGAAGCAAGACAAGGACAAAGACACAGTAGATCAAGCATCGCGTGTATCGCAAATAACCTCATATCGGAGAACGAGAACGCGGGAAGATAGATAGGATATCGAGCTCGAAGCAAGGCATTTAATGAGAAACCAGAATAAAAGTCCGTCGTATATCCTCACCCCTGCCAGAAGCAACGATCGATGTGCTCCACTCACCGATCACGGTCGACGGATCCATCGACCAAAGCCCACCCTGCGAAGCACCGCAGCACACAGTGCGAACGAGATCAGGACAATACTGCACGAGGTGCGCGCCAACGACAAACCACCGCTCCCCTTCACCTTCACAGGCGAACTCGGTCCATTTCTGGGTTTTCCACCTGCGGGACGGTGCTCCTCAGTGGGTGAGTGTGCACCCATGTGTCCATACGGAAACACCCATCCCATCGCCTTCGCAATGATTGCGCGCGCAATGTCCGCCAGAGACAAGCCCTCCCAGCCTTGGAGTGCGTCCCTGGGTCTTGGTATTTTCACTGTCTCTGTGATCTCGGTAGTCTCCGATCGCCGCCGCCTTAATCCAGTTGTAGTATGCTGAGAAGACCGAGCCTGCGCCAACATCACCTCCTGCCTGGCCGTATCCGCTTCAAGCTCCTCCAGACGCACTTTGAACGCATCCATCTGGGCGCGCGTCGCTGCGATAGACTCCTCGAGCGCTCGCAATCCGCCGTCCGTTTCATCCCGATTCCGATCCTGCAGATTCGAACTCGTTCTCGTTGATGGGACACCCTCGTCCGCCGCGCTACACGCGTGACGAATATCGTGATTGCCCGGGTCCACCGATACGCCGTCTCCATTGGCCACAGAACCGGTAAAGATCGCAGTGACGACCCGCTTTTGAGCGTTTGCGTTCTTTCGTCTGCTTCCGGTGCCGGTACCCGTCCGAAGGCTGGGCTCGTTTGATTTTATGGAGCCGCCGCCGCCTTGTTGACCTTTGTTTGAACGACGAGACACGTTTGGCTCCAGAACCAAAAGGGAAGATCTGTCTGGATCTGGACTCGCGCCAGCAGGAATCCTTTTTACGGTCTCACCCAAACCAAAGTCAGTCTCCCATGCGCGTGCTCCCGTCAGCGGGGTACCGAAAGATGATGCCATCAGCTCTTCGATGGTAGGTTCCTCCACATCCTCAACAGTTTCATGTGCGTATGTGCGGGTGTAGGGAGGGGGTGGAGCCGTCGCCGAGGCTTCCTGGTCAACAGGTGCAGAATCCATGATCGGTGGAGGTAAACCATTCGTTGCCTCGTTGGGTGTAGCGGATGGCGGGTCGGATCGGAACTCTGGCGAATGCTCGGCGTCCAACGTGGGTCGTAATTCTGGTCCAGTCTCGCTTTCAAACTCGGCGTCGCTCGTGCCCACGGACCCTTCTTCATCGGCAGAACGTTCACTCCCGCTCGCGCTCGTTCGTTCCCAGGTCTCGACGAGGCCTTTGACCCTGCCTCTACGACGCATGCGCATGCGCGCGAGGTCCCTGTACCGCTCGGCCGAGGCACCCGAGACCGAGTTGGAACGGTGTAGCGTCATGGCTGGGGACGGAGGGAAGATACACTCGTCTTCGCTGGCGGGATTGTCAAGGAGCGAATGGATGTCGTCCAGCGACATGGAAGCATTGCGGATGCTACCCAACGGCGTGAGAGGGCGAGCGAACCTGGAGTAAACATCGTTCGAATTGTCTGAGATCTCGCGAGAGTGATACGAGTCGACGTGGATACGGCCACGGAGAACCTCGGCACGGAGTGAGCGGGAGTGGTCTAGGAGCTGAGCGCGTTGCACATCAGAAAGGGATGTGCTATGCACGTGCAAATAGGATCAACGAGGAGGGCCACGCAGCGATGAAACGGGGAACGTACTCTGCAAGATCCGCATCTGTGAGGCGCAGTAATTCCCGACCTGTAAGGTTGCGTGCGCGGACACACTCGAGTATGTCTACGAGATCGGAGTCGTCGTCTGATCTGAGCGAGGTCACAGTCCCGAGATAGGTCGTGAGTTCGTCCGGGTTCCATTGCTTTGGGTCGGGAGGCAGGCCTACGCAGACAAAATCGGAGTCTCGGTCGTGATCAAAAACGTGAATGTGTTTCTGACGGTCGAGGGAATGCGTCATGACAGTGGGTGCGGTGGCACTGCTCGGCATGGTCCCTGCCCTCCGCGTACGTTGGGTGAGCTTGTGCTCGTCTGCACGTTTGAGCGGCACTAGTGTGCTGTCTTGCGGGACCGGCAACGGTTCCGGGACGATGTACACACTATTACGGACCTTTCCCTCGACGGACGACAAGGAAGAGGTGTGACGGTGTCGCTCCCTTGTTCCTGCAGTGGGGGTCAAAGGAATATAATGGTGCCTGGTATGTGCGGCGGTGTGCGGCGACGAGTTGGAGCGGGACAGCAACGCAGTAGAAGTAGTTTTGATGGCGTACGGGTGAGCATTTGGCTGGACATGTTTTGGCTTCGAGTGGGACATGCCTATAAGCAAGAAGCAACGAGGAGAACAAGTACTGAGGGTTACTACATACTCACGTGACTTTGTTCACGAATTGTATTCCGACAACTGGGGGTGTCGTTTGCGAGGACACTGGAGCTCATTATCCAACTCTACAAGGCGCAGGCGGGAACACGGCGAGGTCTGACGCAGGTCACAACAAAAAAGCTGATTCGGACGACAAAGTCGAGATCGTCGAGGACCGCTTCCCGGGCGGACGGTGGACGCCACGGCCCGAATCATCCAACATACGCATCTGTTGCAACTTCCCGTCTTGGGTCCCGACGCCACGGCGTGTGGATCCAGGGGTGCCCGGAGGGTTGTTGGATGGATGGCGGCGGCCCGGAGCGCGAACAGTGTG
>JBBPNU010000452.1:0-17119 GCA_038091055.1 Leccinum angustisporum
GAATAGCCCAACAAAGGTCTCTCGCCTGCGGAGCAAAATGTTGTCCAACAGGCCAAGCTTTGGTGTTGGGCTTTGCAGCAAAAGAAGCTTGCCATGGAGAGGCTGTTGATGGCTCAGAAAACGCTGGGGATACCCAGCTCCACCTCACCCACCACCCTCCGTCCCAAGTAATAGTGAGTAGTACGTAGGCAAGACCATCGATGTAGTGCATTGACAGAGACATGGTCATAAGGGACGAATCGGCCTACCCCGCTCGTGAGTAGCAGTGAGTATTACGCGGGAAGGAGAATCGAAGTAGACCATGCTAATATAATATGGTATGGATTGACCTGACCACCCAAAAAAAAAAAGCTCCGTCAGACCACAAAACAAGGTGGTACGACCGTCAGTTGCGGTGAGCGCGCCCGCCACCCCCGACGTCGCGCTGACACCCCTCTACAGCCTCTGGGCAGTGAGCGGCCAGTCCACCCTCGAGGCCGCCCGCGTGCTCGTTATTTCTGCCCGGGCAACCTTCACCTCGATCCTCAAGAACCTCATCCTCCCCGGCGTCGGCCACTTCACCCTCCTAGATCACGAGCCCGTCTCCCCTGCCGATGTGGATAACAACTTCTTTCTTGATGGTTTCGACAGCATCGGAAAGAACAGAGCAGCCGAGGCCCTCCGCCGAGCTCAACGACAGCGTCGAGGGTCACGCAGACTCCCGACTCCTCACTGCCATCCTCGACACCAACCCTGACTGGTTGGCGTCCTTCACCGTTATCGTCGCGCACAACCTCGATGAGGCACTGCTCGAGCGGCTGTCCACTTTCCTTTGGAGCGACCCCTCCCGGCCCCCTCTCGTCGTTGTTCGCTCCGCCAGCTTCTTGGCTGAGTTCTTCATCCAGTTCCATGGACACACCAGTGAGCATCCATCTCGCGCTCGCGATCTCAAACAATGCTGACTGAATGGCATCTAGTCATGGAAAGCCACTCCGAGACTCCCCCGTCCCTGCGTATCGACAAACCGTTCCCAGCGCTCCGCGATCATTTTGATTCGATGGACCCGGCTGAACATAGCCATGTTCCCTACCTCGTCATCCTCGTCCGCATCCTCGAAGATTGGAAGAAATCGGTACGTCCATCCCCACTCCTCCCACCCGAATCCCTCAATTCACTCGAGTAGCACGGCGGCAACCCACCCAAGTACGACGAGCTGTAAGAATTTAAGAAACGCATCTTGCCCTCAAAGTCAAGTCCGACAGGGAAAACAAAACTTTGACGAAGTCGAAGCCCAGGCCTACCGTTGTTGGACCGAGACCAAGGTACGCCTTCCATGACCCTGTTATCCATCCTCGTCCCCAGCACATCCATACCAGGTTGTTCTCCCACAACAAATGATCTTGCAACACACCCCCTCTGGCAAGCAGATTGCCTTTGCGGTGATCAACGCCTTGCTTGTAGGGTGCATTGTCTGGACAGTCACGGTGAGCCACGTTCATAACGTTTCATCTTCCAACTTGATTCGCGCCTCCTCGTTTGCTCATCGATTGTATGCGCTCTGCGGGCGCAACCAACTGTGATTGGGATCCCGCTGGTAACCTGACACAACTTGAACGTCATTTGGATGGGCGAGATTTTGATTGGCACTCCCGCCAAGACCTTGAAAGGTATCTGATATATTCTTACCCTGACTCGGACTCACATCACAATCCAAATAGACACTGGTTCACTGTGTACTCTATTCATACTGACAATGTGACTATCGCTGGTCACTGTACGTTTTGTATTGCTTATGAGCATGAGAACGATTCGAATTCTGACACCAAGCTAGGCAGATGTGACGGTCCTCAGACCTTTGGCTCTGTGAGATTGTATGCTTCTCAGTTGCTACAGAACGATGGATATGCAGTCGGTTTATTGTGTTTGACCTTCCCTTCCGTCTCGAATCTGCGTGCTGATCCACTGTTTGCACCGCTTGTCAGACAAGGGAGGCTAATCAATTTAGATGTATGTCCGGTGGAGCAAGCAATGTAATGTGTAATAGTGACTTACACACCCGTTACACACATACTGTGAATTAAAATGGTTAATAGTATAAGTAGACGTTGCTGACATTGGCATTTGGGATACTGCCAGTGGCAGATGTACATGTCCTGGCGATGTTCGTGTTGATGGTAATACAATCTTGGAGAACGTACATGCTGTTTTCGAGACTAGTGCAAGCTACATCTTCAGAGATTATGAGATAGGTTTGGGACTTTGGGACCCTCCCGAAGTATTCAGACTCTTCATGGAGCTTGTTGCTTCCTGAAACCCCTTTTGCGGTGCTAGATTTGAATTCGATCTGACTATGACCTAGCATTTAGCGTGTTTGATTACACTACAACTTGAATACAGACCGGGTTAACGTTTACGGACCTCGCTCGAATCATATCGCGAACGTTCAACCCTATATCATGGGTTTGATCTATTTATTTATGTAATTATCAAATCACTCTGCTCAATCTGAGGGGAGTCGTTGTAAAAACGTCGGAGGGGTTGACCGCTGCCCTTCCAGGGCTTACGCTTAAGTCTTGAGAGAGGCTCCGGCCGTAGCGTACTCTCTGAGAGATTGGTAGTCCAAAATGGTCCAGACCTGCTTAGCAGGCCATGGGCCTGACACGACCGACTACTTACCTAATGGTTGCGTAGCTCCGAAGGCGGCCAAAGAACTTGACGGAAACAATGGAGACACTGAACTTCAAGTTTTCGACTGGAGGATCACAGACTGTAGCCGCAACGGCGAGCAAGCCCTTCGAAGGTTCGTTCTCAGCCGGGTTTTTTCATACGAGGCCACACGAGATCGTCACACTGTCACAGAGTCGTTTCGGAATCAGGAACGTTACCTCGCATTCATGACGCCGCGAGAACTAGTGATTACGAACGAGGACGTCGACGATTTGCTGAAGAAGCTCGCGAGCGGCGAATGGACCGCCGTTGAGGTTATGACCACGTTTTATAAACGGGCCATCGTTGCCCAACAATTGGTAAGTGTCCGTGCGGTCGTCGTTCGTTACCGCAGTTGATGAAAGGCAGGTGAATTGTTTGACCGAGATATTCGTGGAGCGTGCTCTCGCTCGTGCGGCCGAGTTGGACGATGCGACGACCTTTTCGGTCTTCCTCAACGGTCCACTTCACGGCCTCCCTATATCCTTGAAGGACCAGCTGTGTATCAAGGGTTTGGAAACGACAATAGGCTGCGTATCCTGGATTGGAGAATACGCAGATAGGAATGCGGTACTCGTCGATATCCTGGAAGAATGCGGGGCCGTTCCGTTTGTCAGGACAAACGTACCGCAGACATTGATGGTATGTACGTCCGGATTCGTCTCCCCGCAGCCAGGATCGTCACACTTGTTTTCATCTTGGCTACTGCTTTAGTGGGCCGGAACATTCAACCACAATCAATCCGTATAACCGTTCGCTGACTTGTGGTGGTTCCTCCGGGGGAGAGGGTGCCTTGATTGCCTTGAGAGGATGCCCATTGGGTGTCGGCTCTGACATTGGAGGGTGAGTACCTCCCAAGCATTGATGGATCAACTTGAAGGGGCTGATCTCCTCCCTAGCTCTATGCGGGTTCCTTCCGCGTTTTGTGGTCTGTATGGCCTAAGGCCTTCTTGCGGTCGGGTGCCAGAGAACGGCCCGACGATAGCCTCTTTCCACCCCAAAGAAGTTGGTTGTTGCACCGCCTACGAACTTTGGCAAGTTCAGAAGGCCAAACGTGATCTTCGCGCCAGGTACTTGGAGCACTGGAACAACACCGCAACGAGCACGGGAACAGGACGGCCGGTGGACGCCATCATCTGCCCTGCGGCTCCTTTCATAGCCACCCCTCATGGGCACATCAGGTCGGTGCTCTTCCTTGATATCAATATTCTGTATACACACACGATCGCCAGCTACGCGGTAAATATACCATGGTGTGGAACGCGCTCAACTATACTACGTCCGTTTTCCCCGTGACCACCGTCGATCCGGTCCTCGACGTCAAGTAACCTCGCGAGAACTTTTTCGGCGTCGACGACCGAAAGGTTCATGAGATGTGTATGTTCTTAACAATCACTTCGGTTTTCCACTTCTCGCTGAGACACTTTATTACCCATGCTACGCTACCTCCGGGCTGATCAGACGACGACGACGCCATTGTCTTTCTCCCAGGAAAGGCAGGACTCTCTCACCCTTTGATCAACATGCTCCAGTACTAGGAATGTACAAGGCGCTCCTGCCTCAACTGAAGGCGGGAGAGTGATTGTATCTTTGGGTGGCACATAGTAATGACGGTGCCATGGAGGTCGTCCCATCCTCCTGATTCTCCCCTACCTTGTCACCATCTTGATCAGGTTGTCCATTCCTCCGACTCCACACATGATTTCTCCTCACTCGTCTGACACCTCGGCTGAATTTTCTCACTATCGCGAAGCATTCAAGCAGGCCGAGGCTTGGTCTACGCCCGCTTCCTCAAACTCAAACCAATTCGATCTTGACCTCGCGGAGTTCTTCGTCATCCCGGAAAGCGCCATTCTTCATGACGAAGAATCTCGCACCAACCACGTGGAGCCACCTCGTTTATTCTCAGCCGTGGCCCATCTGATCTCCAAAATGAATCCATTATGGCATACTTCCTTGGCGACTTTGACCCTCGCTGTCAATCATATCTAGTCCTCGCAGGTCTCAGTCAACCCGATCCTATGGTGTTTAGCAATGGGTATAGCGCCGCAGAAGATCTCTACAGGTCCGTCCCACCCGATCAAATTGAGATCCCACCGAGGAACCTCAACTCGTCGATGAACCCCCGACATCTCAAGTGGCGTAATCTCCATCGGAAGAGGCGTTCTCAAGCCGTTCGATCGAAGGTGTCCACAATTACCATTCATCAGAGATGTGGTGCGTGTGCTCAAATAAAAACGAGTGCACGGGAAATATAATTATTCAGCAGATGGTTTGTTGTCGTTCCGTCTGAGCTAGTCAAAATCAAGTAAAATCGCCGATATTTTAATTACCTTTGTATGTTATACTATCCAAACTGGTGGCGGCCGGGGGAGCGAAGAAGAGCTAGGTAAGCATCGTAGCCTCGAGAGATAAGTACTGTCACTGGCCGGGTTTCGGACTGAAGGTGTTGGAACGTGATTCGGATTGGGGGAATCACGGTGGCATACGAAAGCGTCCTTCCTAGATCATGTACCTTCCATTCCAAGTTTTTTATCGCCTGCAAACAATTTGACGTAGCGGTGTCCCGTGTCCCCCCGAAGTCACATGCGTCAATCAAGTAGTATCAGTAACCTAGCACCCATCCACCATGACCCACTCTACCCCCTTACCGGCGTACGTGCCCGGGTCCATCGATATACTATCAACCGCCGTAAATACACACCGACACACCTTCGCAACGCATGGAGGCTCAACTGAGTCCGCCCTGCCAAGCTCCCACGCCAGATGACGGTCTGCCTCGTTGCCGCTCCACTGCGCTCTGGTTGGTTCAGCTCTCTCCTGAGTGGTATAGGATCCTCTCGGTAAGTGGCTAGTACTCTTGATAGAAGCTCAGGCTTACGCTAACGTTTTACATTCTCCAAACCATTACAATCATACAGAATGTCTGTCTATCGCCCCGCATCAAGAGAGCGTGGGCGCGCGCGTAGTACGGCATTCCATCTGATCCCTCAACGTTCAACTTGCGCAACCTCCACCTTTCTTGATTTCCTGATGCTGGATCACTTCCATGTCTCCAAGAGCGCCCGCCCTGAGTAACTCCTCTCGTTTCTTCTCTAACAAGCACCCTTAAATGGACTATGCAGGGTTTTTATGATCACTCCCATCGCGGTCAGGCGACCGTGACATACATACTCTGCCGCTTTCCCGAGCCTGATAACGCGTCTCCGTATTTCCTCCTTCTTTCCTACCAAAGCTCGAGTCGTCACGCAGACTCCGCAGGTCATGCAGGAACGACCGAAACTGGTGGCGTCCATGTTGTGTTTCTACGGGGCAAGGGTATCACACAAGCCGAGATGCCAGTCCACCCACCAGGCATTCCAGGACCAAAGGGACTCCCACTGTGGGTTGACTTGCACAAGGAGGTGAGGTCGTGCGCACAGGACATCCATTTACGTCCACTCACCCGTTCTTCTGTTGTATACAGTTCAAGATGATAAACGTAAGCTAAACAAAATCGACCCCAAGACTGCAGCGATGATTGGCGCATCGCGGGTTCCCAAGACGATTGAGTCAGTTATGCGCACCACCTCCCATTTGTCCGCGTTCGATGTTGACCCCCTTCTGCTCAATACTAACACAACCCACAGTTTCTCGACGCGTTCAAGCAGCCATCGAAACTGGATCGGCGTACCTTATCAATGTCGCACATGCTTAGCTTGTAATCAAGTCTCGCTAGCAAAGCAGCTTACAGCTGATGTTGTAGCCGTCGTGCTCTCTCTGCTGGCATTGACCGTGAACTCCGAGCTTGTACACCTTGCCAAGTTGAGGGCACCGGCTGCCGATTTCGACAGGTTCAAGCTAAGCAAGGTCGAGAAACACGATATCAAGCGTCATCATCACCAACAACCTCGTTCTCTTCCGCTCGATCCCGTCCCTGCAGGAGCAGAACCAGAAAATGCTCAGGATCGTTCGCGAGCTCGGTGCAAAGATGGAGTCCGAAGAACGCGAGTGTCGCGAGGCGCTCGAAAAGGAACAGAGCGAAGCCGTTCGCGAGGCGCACGAGGCGATCCAGGATCTCGCGACTCAGCTCGAGAGGCAGAAGAACAGCAGCGAGCGCACGATTCAGGCGTACATGAAAGAAAGGGATACGCTCAAGGCAATGCTCGCTCGCGCTGAGCGCGTTTCGTCTTCGTCACGTGGTGGTGTCAATGGTGCTGGACCCGCTCCTTCGAGTGATTTGATGGCCGAGTTGGAGGACGTGCAGGCGCAGGTTGAGTCTTACAAGGCTGAGATGGGTATGGACGCCGAGAAGCTGCGGGAAGATTTGGTTCAGACACAGAGGCAACTCGGCCAGGCCAACGCAGCGCTCGCAAAGGCTACCGCCAAGATCGAGTTCCTCGACGGTAAGTCGCGTTCAGTTCCGGATTCTTCGCTTGCTCACCTTGCATCAAGAACGTCAACACATGACTCAGGAGCAGCTGAACATGCAGAGTCGAAATTTGGATAGCTTGACGCGTTGCGTAACCAACAGCTGTATGACCAGCAGACACGTCTGGACATTGATCGTCAGCGCGTGGTAGGTGAAGTTGGCTGTCACGAAGAGCGATTTCGATCAGCTTCGCAACGAGGCTGCGAATCTTCGTGCAGAGAAGAACATTTGGGAGAGGTGCGGTCTCGACGACGGGTTTGATGTTGAGACTGACGACAATGTTCGTGCAGAGCATTCAAGGACGACTGATCGAAGAGAACAAGAACCTGTCTGTGGAGCGTTCACAGCTCTCAGATCTCATGGCCAATGTGCAGAGGATGTACAATGATCTTGAGCGTTCAGGCGAGAACGATCGTAGACGCCTCGAAACTCAGGTCCAGATGATGGAGAACCAGACGTGAGTTTTTTCTCGTGCATGATTTCCGCTTTGCTCACATTGTACATAGACAAGATCTCAAGGTGCAGCTAAGCCAAGAACGCGAGACTATCAGGCACGTTACGCTGAAACGGGATATCGACACGAAAGACTTCCAGTCGCGCCTGGACAAGACGATACGTCGTCGTTGCGGTTCAAAGGTGTACTCATCCGATACGCGCGTAGACTGAGCAACTCGCCCAAACACCCGAGTCCCTCATCAGGACCGAGACCAGCAAGACGCACCTCCAGGAACGGGTGGAAGAACTTGCGCGCCAGCTCCAAGGCAACCAGGAGAAGCTCGCCATGTACGAACGTAGGACGATCGGTACGGGTAGCGCTGCCGCTCCTGTGCCCGATCCAGACCTACCCCGCGAGCAACAGCTCGAGCAGGAAGTCGCTGAGCTTCGGTGTGTTTCTTCACGTCCGCTGACGCTTCTCTGCTTACCTTTTTTTTCGTGCAGTGCGCAGCTCAAGGTCGCCCAGGTCGATCTCGCTTCCGCTCGCAGCCACATGCAACAGTTTCAGGAAATCAGTCAGGCTAACGAGGCTGCCCTCTCCGCGCTCAACACCACCCACGACGAATACAAGGCGGACGCTGAAGCACCTCTTTCCACACACGAGGTACGTCTGTCATTTATCGTCTTGAACACCTCTCAACACCCAACGTTCCCTTAGCTCGAATACAAGTCCCTGGAAGATAAACTCCGCTCCGTGGCCCCCGGACCGCGAAAGTGAGCAGCATTGGTCACTGGCATGAGGCTTGCCGTGTGTACTGGCCGACCAGGTAGCTGTGGAAATCTTATAAGATTAATCGGGCATCTTTCGAGAGCCACCGATCAACGAAGTCACATGTCACATAGTACCTGCCCATACCGGGTAAGTGAGCACAACGATTCCATTCTGTGATCTCTATATCCACACGCGCACTCAGAAGCACGACAACTCTGCCCATGATCAATTCCAAGTACTTGGCACGCCGCGGCCCCTGGGAGAATACTCGACTCCCTTTGCGGATGCGGCAAATCCAAGCCAACGTGCCACGAGGACAGGATGAAGCATGAAAAATCCAAGTCCATGAAGTTGTATGACTTCCCTGTCGAATCCGTAGTCGCCAACCAGGTATTCGACGGGCTGATAACATATCCCAGCAAAGTCTTCCGCATTTCAACAAAATGTGATCCGGATCTACAAATCCGATCACATCCCCGTCCAAGCTCGCTAACATGGATGGTGCAGTGAAAGTTGTTATGCTCAAGCCGTCCCATGTCTTGACGGTCCACCCATCTGTCGTTTCAATGGCTTTGTCTATTCCCGCACCATACGTAAAGCACGCAGCATCAAATCTATAACCTCTCCGTCTATCCTCCGTTGCCACCCTCGCAGAGGCCTGTTCTCCTCTCATTGTGCATTCCTTCACATTTGGTGAACATGGCATGATCATCTTCTTAACGTAGGGTCCCCTCTTTTCATGTCTCATCATATGCTTTCGTTCGCAAGGTGCGTGATATCTAACGAGTCGTCTTCATTCCTTGATGACACTTGGTTAGTTACTGTTGGAGGATGGTTACGTCCTCGGGGACGATTGCAGTCGTGAAGGCAGAGATATCTGTGAGTCGGGCCGAAATTTTTGGGACCAGAAATACCGCGGGCACTTTGAGGAGGTATTCAAGTCAATCGGCGATTGGTTCTCTGCCATGGGTGAAGATCCACTTAACAAGCAGTTCGGGGAGGATTGGGCGCGGTTGACTCGGGACCTAATCTTCGATAGCGAAGGAAGTCTCAAGTTCAAATCGGAGTTGTGGGTGGATATCCGTAACGTCATTGTACCGGCGCTGGTGAAAAAGGTACGCCCGTTGATTTGCTAGGTCTCATCTCATCTGAAGAGAGACAGCTTGCATATCTTCCAACACGCATCGAGTATTCCGACGCTGATTTGGACCTCGAGGCTCGTCCTGGAGAATCCTACCCTCCAGGGTAGCAATCTATTTCCAAACATCGTCACCGTCGTCAATCACAACCACCTCAAATTCAGCCCGTACCATAACATCTCTGACAAATACCATCACGACTTTACGTTCACCCTCGGGCAAATTCAGGCAGACATGCGCGACGTTGCCTTCTTCTTCCGCAACAAAGGGTGGTGGATTCGGGGTTAGCGGACGTCGTCCTCGGAGGATCTGGTCTCACTGCCATCATCCACCTCGTATCGGCGGGCAAAGATCGGACCTCGGTCTTCAAAGTCAAAGACGTACACGTCAAGGTCAGTTCGCTCAAGTTCAGCATTCGCGATTCAAAGCACGACCTGTTGTACAAGACGTTGAAACCTCTCGCGAGCAGCCTTGTCAAGCGGCAGATCAAGAAAGCAATTGCAGGGGCCGACACCAAGCTGTCGACGAATACAAACGTCACATAGCACCGAACGGGTCAATCGTTCCGCAGGGGGCGTGCAGGCTAGTTCACTTTCGCCGACCGGTCTACCGGTCTTTTCTACTCCTACCTCGGATTTGTAGGCGCGCAACGGATCTCTATCGGGCGAGGGAGGAGCGTGTACAACTCGGATTACCCCCGATCAGCGATGACCTTCTTATCGAAGGATCTACTCTCCCCACCACCAACGCGACATGGAACAACCAACGTTTGGAAACCTTGGGTGACTCCGTGCTCAAGCTCACTGCGTGCACAGTGCGCATCATGAACAAGTTCCCCCATCGGCATGAAGGGCCACTTTCTCAACTCCGTCAGAGCAGCATATCGAATTAGTTATTGACCTCGAGAGGTTTCTCACATGCGAGGCTCTGAGCCCTGCATGTATGGAGATATACAACACCCGAGGACTTGGATATAGTAGATTGCCTAACGCAAGCAAAGCATACAGTGCGCAGAGAGTTTCCCGTCGGAGCTTGCAGGATTGCATGGAGGCGACTCTCGGAGTGGCATTCCGAACTGGAGGCATCGAAATGGCATTGCGGGCTGGTAACGCGTTGGGGATGTCGATGGGCGGGCCTCTCCCATGGTCACTCCGCTACTCTCGACCCTCAGAGCCTTCCCTCATACTACTGCCGGTTTTTTCAGATCTGCAAGCTTCAATGGGGTACGAATTCCATCGTGGCGAGTTACTCGTCGAGGCGATCACACATCCGTCGTTTACAACATCGGCGGGATCTTCTTATCAGCGTTTGGAATTTCTCGGTGATGGTGAGGTTGACCCACGCGACAGCCCTTCTCAATATTCACTTTAAATTTAGCTGTGATCGATTTGGTCGTAATATACCATCTTTCCCGAAAATATCCAGATGCTACTAGTACGTCTGGTCAACTCTCCGCCGCTCATTCCCGTGCCGGCTGTGGACCTACTCTCGCGTCCATCGCTGTCAACCGTCTTGGATGACACAGATATCTGCTTAGCAACAAGGTGGAGCTTAACACTGCGATCACGCGGCACTCGGAAAGCATTCCAAGTATAATCACGATCAGCCGCGACGTCGAGGAAGAATCAAAAGACAACTGTTGTGTGTCTGCCACACATGGATAGAGGCTGCAGAATTTGCTGTTTTAGAAAGAGAAAATGTTCACTTGCGCCGGTACATCCATCTCGACAACGGGTGTAACCTTTGACGTAGTCATACGGCTTCAACATGCTCTATCATACCCACGACCACCATCTCAGACCTTCCGGGAGAGGATGAGGTTCCTGGTACACCTCCCCCTGTTGACATCGTCCAACCGCCTTCCTATACCGTCATCATCCTCGAGTCCCCTCCCAGATCACGCTCTCATTCACCGATGCGTTTCGAGCATCCGTTCGTCTGTGATCGATACTGGAATGCCTTCTGGATGGGTGAATCGTGTCTCTGAAAGCGAGGAAGAGGCGACCAAGGGCAAGAATTGGAGGAGCCAAGCGTACGTGACTTGTGTTGTGTGAAACAATTGAAGGGCTGACGCGGACTTCTAAGATTTACGATCGTGTGAGGGTTGCTCCGAGCGACCAGGAATGATGGACTGTACCACCATTTGTTTTAGTAAAATGTGATGTGCGTGGAATGTATATACTATGTACCGAAGTCGCTGATTCTCGAATCTCTTCTTCTCGAAACAACCCGTCTGCGGTAGCCATCCACGGCAGTCGGTTCGCGACGTCCTTGATGCGAGACTCATGGCGGATTGGCTCGCAGCGGTTCCTAATTCTGGTGGTGATCGACTGATCGCGGGCTCATGACATCGTCAAGTCATCTTCATCATCGCGGGCGACACCTAGAGCGAGAGGAACCTGTCGATCTGTGCTGCTGCTTCAGCCAGCCCGACAACTAATAGGAACTGAATGTGACGTTTTCGACTGGCATTACGGGACTTGGTGAATCGCGGGCACCGTGGTGTGATGAGAATGGGATACTTGATTTGGCGGATTACTAGGATTCTTCTGAACTGTACTTCCAGGGAAAGGACTCGTGATTTCCTTTTTTTTTTCACGTTGCAACTTCAAGTTCGGAGAACACGTGCACTGTGGTAACACATTGTTGCTTGCTTCCCACCGTATCACAAGTCCTGCCAATGTTTTCCGGCTCTAACCAGACTTGCATTTGTGGCCGATTCTTCGACAATGCTGGTGCTTTTACAAGACACAAGAAAAGCTGTCAAGAGGGGAAAAAACGGCTGGCGAATGTTCTTAGCCAGGCAAAAGAATCCCGTAGCCGCAAGAAGCGGCGTGTCGAAGCTGTCGATTCAGAAGAACTGGATTCAAACCAGATTGTCAACGGTGTGTAATTTTAAATCTAGGGCTCTAACGTTCAACGGCAGGCTCACGTTGTCACGGTCAGAGCCCCCCACGTCACTGGTTGCAAGTTCACAACCCGATCGGCCCGTGATGCAGAGTGAAGCCCGCACTGTCAATGAGGTAGTACGTGTATATCATTTTCTTCAACTATCAGAATTTCGGTCGTCTAACGCATGATTTTAGGCTCAAAATGATATATTACCTCTCTCTCTTCGTCGGGCCCGACGCGTCAACTGTCGACTCCCAAAACGTTTTCGGGATATACTTCCAGAGGCCCCTTTGCCACTCCCCCCCCAAGAATTGGACCCACCCCAAGCCCCTGCGACTCCGAGTTCCCATCATGCTCAGTCAGCTCCGCCCGTCCTACCCGGTCCAAGTACGCATTCTGTCCAGCCTCCGAGTCTTCCAAAGCAGCCTCCCCCAGTCGTAGTCACCCAAACGAATTCATTCGGGTTATTTCGTTTATACGACGAGGGCTCGACTCCAATCAATGACCCCGAAGATCAGAGTGGGTGTGCCACGGATCCGCTTGGATCAAGGACCAAATCCGGGCCCGTTATCGCTCTGCCGTCCGACTCTGCGGACACCTTCCATCCCTACCCCAATGAAAATTCTTGGCGTATCGGCGACTGGTACTGGAACCATGGTGCCCAGAAGTCGAAGAAAGGTTTTGAGAACCTTTTGAAGATAATCGGAGGCGCTGACTTCAAGTCTGAAGACTTGCGCCATACTAATTGGTATGCAATCGACCGTGAACTCGGCGGTTTAGATGTCGGTAGCAACTCTCATGAAGCAGGCTCGAGCCACGGTAGCCATTCACAGGACTGGTCACCTGAGGATGACGGTTGGATGCGGAGAGACATCACGATATCCGTTCCGTTTTCTCGACATTCTGTACATCCGGGTCCAAGGAACTACACCGTTTCTAACTTCTATCGTAGATCACTTCTTTCCATAATTCGCGACAAGCTCTCAGATCCGTTGCGCTGCGGGGCCTTTCGGTTCGAGCCTTATCTCCTGCGGTGGAAACCTTCACCGATACGTGGGGGGGATGGTGTTGCTGTATATGGTGAACTTTTTTATTCCGAAACATTCCTTGCAGCCCACCGTCAGTTGCAGGACCTGCCTCTGGATTCCAGCAGCTGCACGTTGCCTCGCCGGATTGTTGCTCTCATGTTTTGGTCCGATGCGACTCAATTGACTACTTTTGGCAATGCGAAATTATGGCCTTTATATCTGTATTTCGGAAACGAATCAAAATACCAGAGAGGCACTCCGACCGCAAACGTTTGCTCGCACGTCGCATACTTTCAGACCGTATGTGTTCATAGATAATGGGATCCAGCACTAATCATTCTTCGCATCCAGCTGCCCGATGAGTTCAAGGATTTCGTCGCGGAACACACAGGAAGTGATAAGCGGCCTGGCGACAATCTGTCTACTCATTGTAACAGGGAAATATTCCACGCACAATGGAAGGATATATTAGACGACGAATTTCTTGAAGCTTATGAACACGGCATGGTGTTCGTGTGTGGAGACGGCATCAAGAGAAGGCTGTTTCCTCGAATCTTTACGTATTCTGCGGACTATCCTGAAAAGTGCGTTTTGATTTTTCATTGGACTGATGTCTCAGGAGCTTTGCTTACAGGGTGCTCATTGCGAACATTCGCAACCTCGGTGGATGCCCGTGTCCACGATGTATGGTCCCAAAGGACAAAGTACAGAACGTTGCCACAACAGACGACATGTTACAACGCCGTGTCTTATCACGGCATGACAATCCGCAGCGGCGCGCGAAGATCATGTCTGCTCGCCGGTTAATTTACGAAGATCAATTAGCCGTTGACACTCCTCGGGTGGAGGCACTTCTCAAACCAGAGTCTCTGGTACCGACTATCGTATGTATACTCAACCGTGACTGAGGAATGAGATCACTGATATAGCTGCATCTTGAGAATGCATTTTCAGAACGACTTAGTCACACCGGGTTCGACTTCTTTCTCATACTCGTCGTTGACTTACTACACGAGTTTGAGCTGGGCGTTTGGAAAGCCATATTTATCCACTTGCTTCGCATGGTTGATAGCCTGAAGGGGAACATGTTGGCTGAATTGGATCGCCGGTGAGAGCATTACATTTTGTTGTCGGGTTCTGTAATAATCGATTCTGAGAAGGTTTCGTCAAACGCCCACCTTCGGTCGCAGCACCATTCGGCGTTTCCGTAAAAACGTCTCAGAGATGAAGGGGTTTGCTGCACGCGATTTCGAAGATGTGTTGCAGGTTGGTTTTTTTTCCTTGTCATCGCTTCTGTCTCATTGACATAGCTGGTTTGGAGTGCTCTATTCCCGTTTTTGCAGGATTGCTGCCGGACCCTTACAGCGCTCAAGTTGAGCGCTTGCTATTCATCCTCTCACATTGGCATGGTTTAGCTAAACTCCGTTTGCACACCGATGAAACCCTTCACGTATTAGATACAGTGACAAAGGACCTCGGTGATGAGGTTCGTAGTTTTGCCTCAGATACGTGTCCCACCTTTGCGACAAAAGAGTTGCCCCGCGAAGCCGAGGCCCGATCACGGCGACAACAAAACCAGGACAAGTCAAAGAAAGCCGAAAGAACCGCACTGCGTTCACAAACTCGACGACCCAAGTCGCTTAACCTCCAAACTTACAAGTTCCACGCCTTGGCGGATTATCCATCGCAAATTAGAATGTATGGTACCACCGACTCCTATTCTACACAATCGGTATGCTCCTTCCCAATGATTCTATGTATGAAGCTGATCTTCTACACCCCAGGGAGAACTTGAGCACCGTACGAGTAAAGGGCGGTTCATCCGAACTAGCCGAAAAGCGTTTGTACCGCAGCTGGCCGCTATAGAACGGCGGCAGGCTCGCATTAACCATATCCGTAAGAAACGGGATGCGCTCAGCATGATGGATCCGGTAGCAAATAACGCTGACGAGCATCATACGATTGGCCAATCTCAAAATTTCCCGGAGGAACTCACGAAGTTCATTCAATCTAACATTGATGATCCCGCCACCAAGGTTAGTAAATTATTGTCCTTATATTCTGGATCATGAAATTTATATCTCACTCGGCCCAGAGTTTTGTCTTGAAGTTGAAGGCTCATATACTTCCCCGCATTGCTGCTATCCACCAAGAGGGGGTTCAAGGCCATCCTAATGCGACCACTGACATGGACCTTCTGGAGGACTCACTGGAGGACGCCCACTCACGCTTATCGCGATTGAACCACGTAGTGTTCCATGGAAACAAGATTTACCGTCATCGGTTGCTTCGCATCAATTACACAACTTACGATCTTCAACGTGACTATGATACTATCAACCCTCGCACGGATAAGAAGAACGTCATGTTGTTGTCTAACGAAGACGGCAACCGTGACAGTCATCCGTTTTCCTATGCACGGGTGCTGGGGGTATTTCATGCCAATATAATATTCACTGGTCCTGGATCGAAAGATTTTCGGTCACGTAGGGTTGATTTTTTGTGGGTGCGGTGGTTTGAACTTATACAGGAACGCACTGTGGTGCACGGATGGGAGCAGAACGCCCTGGACACTGTCAGGTTCTTACCGATGGCGGATGAAGATGCGTTTGGTTTTGTTGACCCCGCTGACGTGCTAAGAGGTTGCCACGTCATCCCCTCCTTCGTGGATGGTCCACTTCATCCTAACGGGGTCGCGATCTCTCGCTGCGCAGGTGATTCCGAAGACTGGAAACGCTATTATATCAATCGGTGAGTTTGAGTCTTATTCATGGAACTCGATCCACTAAATCCTTTTTAGATTTGCAGATCGTGATATGCTGATGCGCTATCACTGGGGTCTGGGTATCGGACATACGTATTCACATGCAACCTCAATAGCTCCTATCAATTCCGAGTCGGACTTACTCAATACTCGCTCGCCTCGGCGACCTTCAAGTCCAGGTCAACATGATGCGGGAAATCAGACAAGCCATGTCGATGACAAGACCAACGGCTCGGAACACGATTTGGAGTCTGAGTCCGAGTCCGAGATATTCGGCGACTCGTCGGATGAGTCTCAGGTTGACTTCGAGTCGGAGTCAGAGTCCGTCTTGGGAGACTATGTTGATATGCATGGATGGGACAATTCATGTGAGGACTCGGATGCCTTTGGTGGATACGAGTTTTAGTGTATGTTTTGCTGTTATTACATAGTACTAGAATGCGTTGGAAATGTGGCCTATGATTTCTCCGTCATTTTGGAGCCAGTGAGCACCACAATTCAAACTTTGTCGAACACATTCCTCCAGGGACCAGCTTAGCTTCAAATCTGCATATGCGACTATATAAGGTTAGTCATTCCCCTTCAAGTCATGCCACCGTGTCCTAGCCTTTTTGTCGTTATTCTAAGCATCCCAAAGAAAACGCCCAGACCTGGAAGACGGTTGTGCGCTGAAGACTGTCGCTCTCCTTCCAGTACTAGTATGCGTCTCGAGTCGCGGGAATGACAGGAGAGCCCTCTGAGCCGGTCAGGACATCTAGACACCGAGCAGTGAGCACTGCTCGCTCATGTCCCTTCGTGGAGTCAACCACGCATACGCCCGTCACGCCGACGACGTCCCGGAGTAGTAAGCTGCGGAAGCTCGTTATTCGCAGCCTTCCGTTGCCTACCCCTCGTCGTACGAGGGTGTGCCCCCCCCCATGCCTATGCCCAACACGGCGGACTTGACGGAGCCGTCTATATTGTTTGCCCCGCCTGCGTCGAGGTCACCTCACC
>JBBPNU010000453.1:0-17117 GCA_038091055.1 Leccinum angustisporum
CAGATCAATACTTTCTATCTTCAAAAGGAAGCAGAGCTAAAGTTACGTCTTGAGACTCTGCTGTCCAAGCGTCGCGCTGCGGCCCTGAGGGGTGTTCCGGATGCATCAGATGGTTCAGCGATGAATCACGTCGAGTGGATTGCCGTCGAAGAAGGATTTCGTCTGCTCGAGCGGGATCTAGGCAAACTGCAGGTAATAATCACTGTGCACGTTTTCCTCAGCAATTTGTAGAGATCAATGCGACCGGTTTCCGAAAAATCCTCAAAAAGTGGGACAAACGCTCACGCTCTACAACCAAGGAACTCTATCTCTCCCGTCAGGTTGAGGTTCAGCCCGTGTTTAACAGACAGGTGACTCGTCATGGCTTCGGTATTGACTGATTCTAACACATGCAAAAGCTTATCGCAGATTTCTCGGATATCGTGGCCGCGAGTCTACTAGATCTGACCGATCTTTCCACTGGTCTCATGTTTGACGGGGCTGCTGCTCAGGATGTTCTGGACCTCCAGCTTAACATCGAGCGAAACATGCACTCTGGGCCTTTCCGCGAGTTTGAACTTGATTTACGAAAGGCGGTCGAAAACTCTGATAAAGCGTCCATCAAAGATCTCGTGCGACACTCTGACATTTGGGGCTCCCAGGATGGGGGAAAGGCTAATGTCACCCGCGTGCTCTGGAAAGTTGTCGTCGACGCACCTCCGGAACTCGCAGACCTCATCCTTATCAGCGTCGAGGTGCCCTTTGATTTCAGCTTCGTCGACGACATCAACGGACGGACATGTCTTCACGAGGCAGCCGCTGCGGGAACCTTGCGCCTCGTGGACATGTGCCTCGAGAAAGGGTCGGAAAGAGAAAAGCTGGACGCTTACGGGCGGTCAGCGCTGCATTATGCGGCTATGCACGGCCACGCGGCTGTTTGCAAGCGACTGTTGGAGGCCGGTGTTCCGCCGCACGTACTCGACGTGGACAATTGCAGCCCTCTCTTATATGCAACCATCAGAGGTTTTACGGAATGTGTGCTGGTTTTGCTATGCGACCAGTGCATTGATCTACCGTCGCCGTCCCAAAATTCCAGCTTGGAGCCCTTATCCCTAGCAAGCCAATATGGTTATGCTGGCGTCGTCTCGTTGCTGATAAAGGAAGGCGCAAGATGTGTTCCAAATACCAACGGGGAGTTTCCGATTCATCTCGCAGCTCGTGAAGGACACGCGGAGGTTTGCAAACTGCTCCTGGATCGAGAAGGGTGGGACTTTCCGGACAAATATCATGAATGGACGCCACTCTTCCATGCTGCTCGTAACGGTCGTATTTCTTGCCTACAGGTTCTGCTCCAAGCAGGAGCACGTGTCGACCGAATTGACGAGCTCGGCCACCACTATCTCGACAAGAACTATCTGGTGGTGGTCACGATTGGGTCACCCCCTGACCTCGATGCTAGGGGGTCCGAAAAGGCGATCAGATTCCATCCTCGTTTGTCGGATTCGATCTTAGCACGGAGCATATCGTTGCCTTCGCCAAATCGGCTGAAAATGGTCATCACTGCGGGCCCTGGAGTCAATGCAGCCCCTTACACTATAGCGCTTCCACAGCAGAACAATTGTGATACATTCATGTTTCAGGCATCGAGCTTAAAAGATCTTACGCTGGAATTTTCCATATACCCCAACTTTGGTACCAAAACGATCGGCCGTGCTGTCGCTCATCCGTCCATCTTCCACACACCCGACGGTAGTTTCACGACCTTGTCCATCTTGGATCATCGTCTGCACAGCATTGGTGAGGTATGCAATCTGATTGGTGACCCGATCGTGCAAAAGGATGAGCGTTCACGTGTTTCACATTCAGGTTACTTTTTCGGCACATGTCATCACACCATTCCAGGGTATCACCCTGGAGGTCGGAGGATCCGTCGAAACTTACTGGAAGTCCCTGACGCTACCGCAGGGTGTCCCTTTGCACCCTAGCCCTCAGACGCTGCCCCCATGGCGCCAATCTCCCAAATCGTTGGATTCTGCACACACGTCCCCATCGATCCCATCAGCACCTGCTTCTCCCTCGCACACGGTCACACTGTCTTCGCTGTCTGGGAATTACGTTTACGCTGTCGTGCAGGTTACACGAGATCTTCAGCCGGTGGTGTTTGGCGAAAAATTACTGCCGGATTCGACTTATGATCTGGACGTTGCCGACCTTACTCTGTCCCAATTCGAGGCTCTGGCTAATCGACTTGATAGGGGGGAAGAGCTCGTTCGCAGGACGACTTCCATTCAGGATTGGTATAGAGTACTTCCGCGTGTAATGCTGCCGCTATCGCGCTTCATACAGGTACGACACTCAAACTCTCTCACTCCATTTGTACAGAGTGAGGGGCTTGTGGGTGGGAAACGACCGAGATTAATGTGATCTCGCAGCTTTTACCGGTCCAACTCGGGTTGACACTCGAAGTAGCGCTTCAATCGCCAAGTAATACGATTCACGCTAGACGCCACCTCGACCTTAATCTGAGCGTCAACGCGACAGACGTCGACCTCGCTGGGCGGGGCGTTTGCGCGTCGACGGATCGCGTTCACGTCTTTCGCTCCGCAAGTGTGTGCGGCGTTGAATTGGAAGCAGCCGAATTGTAAACCATTTCTCCATCTGTTTCTTATTCCTTGCGGATCATCCCTGGTCTCACGTCGTCGCTTCTACTAGATCCGGTCTTCTTTTCATCGAGGTGTGCAGAGGTTAGCACCAACCCTGAACTTGGAGACGCGGGAGAGGATCAGCCTCGCCAGCCTTGGAGCGTAGCGGAGGGCGTAGATTTTGCTAAAGCTAACAATTTATTGGGCGTCTTCTTTGACTCTGAATTACTGGTAATTTGCAGTTGTGGTTCTATCATCTCGCCAAGGCTGACACACGAATTTAGCTTCAAGTTCCCTCGCTGATCCAAGGCATCCGCGATGCTGGCCTGTTGGTCGGGATTCATGAAGGACCGTCATCAGGTGGCGTCCAGTCTCAATCGTCGGTGGAGAGCGTCGATGCCTACGTCCATGATGGCTCGGTAGTATACAAGGACCGCTCCCCAAGCGATTAAAAACTACGTTTAGGTTCGGGAGTACTTTTTCCTTCTTTCCATCTATGATCTAGAATACGGTGGTTGAGTGGGCGAGGCTCCCAAGTAATACGCTCGTGGAATTTTGATACATTGCGTGGATATGAATGCGAGAATTACGATGAATGAATTGGTTGTGACAGTCGTGTAGAAAAAGTTTCACAACTCAGATAGACGCCTTGTATAGGGCAGCGTAGGAGCCGCCCTTGCTGAGCAGCTCTTCGTGAGTGCCAAACTCGGTGATGGTCTGCAAACGTAGGGATTAATGTAGGGAAGGAGAAGGGGAAGGGGAGAAGACAAGAACGCACGCCTCTCTCCATCATCGCGATCTTATCGGCACGTCGGGCGGTGGAAAGTCGGTGTGTGATGAACACGACGGTTTTTGTCTTGTTTCCTAATGGGGACGTAGATATGCGACCGATGGTGTCAAACATTCTGGATTGGGCATGGGCGTCGAGGGATGACGTCTGGAAAGGGAAGTGTGAGGGAAAGCGTGATGACGACATGGCACAGACTTACGGGTTCATCGAGCAACAAAAGGTCGACTTCGGGTCGATCAGCTCGCATGAATGCGCGGGAGACGGCGATTCGCTGCCACTGTCGTAAAAGTGGGTTATTGTGATGAATAAGCAGGACACGGCAACGAGCCGGCACACACCTCGCCACCCGAGAGACCATGATGCTGCCGTGAGGACATCCCACAGTTGGGGGTGCCTGGGTACGCAGGGGGCATGGCATCGAAGCCTGAACTCTCCAGCTTCGTCTTCAAGCCGTTGGGAAGCTCTTCCACAAAGGAATCCGCCCCACCCAAGTTGATCGCACGGGAAACCGCGGCGTGCGACTGGACCTTCTGGACGTAACCGAGTCCCACATTCTCGCGAACGGTGGCGTTGAATTTTGAAAAGTCCTGGAATACTGCGGTGACATGACGGTGATACTCTGCAGGGTCTAGGCGACGTATGTCTACGCCGTTGATGAGGAGCTCGCCGTTGTCAAAGTCGAAGATGCGAAGGAGGACCTTGGCGAGGGTGGACTTGCCTAAAGGGGTTGAAGTGTGAAAGTGACCGGTGTGAGCGGAGTGACCGGAACATGCCTGATCCGTTGTACCCGACGATCGCGAGGGATTCTCCGGGTGCGAGGGAGAAGGTGATGTCTTTGAGGGATGGCTCTTTACTACCCGGGTAGCTGAAAGAAAGGTGCCTGTGACGGTGCACCGTCAACTACTAAAACAGACAGAATAGAAGAACAATTGACCTAGCTTCGATTTTCATACCGCATGGCAGACTCGGATAGCTGATGACGTCTTCGTCTCTCGGTTCCAGCTCGGGTTGCATCTTCATCGCTGCACAGAACGCACCCATCAGGAACACACCCTGATACGCCATCCGCACTGTCGTTAGCACGTTTCCAAACGTGAACACGAGAGCCTGGATCGAACTCCGGTACAGTGCCAGGGACCCCAGCGACGCAGACGACGTCTGAAACATGAGTAACAGTGGCACCTGTACCCAACTTGAGCACATCACATCAGTTCACAGTTCACCACCCACTCACGTTCTGCAGAGCAAATAAGAGATCAGAAATGTTGATCTGGTTCAGTAGCTGAGACAACGACAGCTGGGTCGACGATGTCGTCCGTCCACCAATCATCATCGCCTTCCTGGCTTGCGCCCACGACTGCAGGATCCATGGTCCTAGCCCAAACAGCAGTACCTCTGCCCGATGTGATTCGTTGTATGCGAGATTCCGTAGCCGTTCTTGGCGCTCCGCAGTCCGAGCCTCTTCGGGCGTGTGGACCATCTCTGGTGAGGATTGGGCACTCATGAACCGGTTCAGGAGCAGGGGGAACAAGGCGGACAAGAGTGATAGAAGCAGGGCTCCCAAGTTGGTGGACCCACCCGTCAGGGACGCGAGGACGAGAAGGTGTGAGATCAGTTCGGACAATAGCGCGAATATCTGTATCAAGTCGAACGGGGAGAGCAGCCCGAAACTGCCCATCCCGTTAAACGAGCGGACGAAGAGATCGGACTCTTGAAGACAGTCTCGCACGACGGTATCCGACAACGTCGGGATGTCGAGACGCAGTCGCTGAGCAATTTGTTGGTATTCGACAAAGAAGCGGGCCGACTCTTGGACGATGTTTTCGTTTGAAGTGCTGGGACCTCCATTATCAGCGAGCGGACATGAACGTGATGGTGGCGGGACATACGCAAATGAATCAATGGCCGTTTCGGCGGCCCGCCGAAATATTTCGGCGACCAACAATCTCAGCAACCGTGACCACGAAAAGCAACCGGACGACACCAGTGTCTGGAGCTACAGCGGGCGGAAATGAGTACCAGCCAGCTCAAATTGCCGACCGACTCACCTCGTCGACGATCATTGCTTGGGAATAGCCCCTGAATGCGGGAAAGAAGCCACGGACGATTTGGAGAATCATCATGAGAGTGGTCCGAACGGGGTGCAACGCCCACAACGTATACATGAGATCTGGAATGCAGGCGCGGGCGATTGTGAGGGCATGTTTGATGTTGGTTTCATTGACGGGACGTTGTGCGCCGGGCATGAGGTAGGTGCCCCTGCGTCTTGGAATGACGCGAGAGGCGAGCCATGCCTGCTCGAGGGAGGAAGAGGACGGGGGTGAGTCTTGCTTTGGTTTTGGTTTTGGGGTTATACGGAGTGTCGGACAAGGATGCCTAAGTTGGCGACATGGCTTTGAATGGTGACACATTCTCGAGGATACGGGAGACGACGGGGAGATAACATGGCCTGGAAAGGAGTGGTATAAGAACCGGAAAGCGAGTCACAGCATTTCTCGGGTTCACGTCAAGATTCCATTTATGACGGAATGAGAGCAGGTCCGCCTCAGTGTAAGTTGAATTCGAATGAGATCCGAGGTGATCACTTCTGTGCGGTGCATGACAAGTATGGCAGACTCGTCCCGACAGAGTCGACCTAGTGAGAAGAACGAGTTTATGAAACTTTAGGTCATTTTAGGAATCAAAGACGAACCGTCCGACCGACAGTGCAATAATTGGAAGGTCGGGTCCTCACCAATGGCACTGTTGCACAGGTTGTCAGCCTCTTCGCTGCGCACACGTCGAGGCGGCACAACTCACCTCGTTTGCCGGTTCGGAACGCGCTTTTCCTTCACATAGCCGTTTTCGTTACCGGCTCTCACAGCAGAAAAAAATTCTCCCAGATACCCTTCGTCCTTGAACAATGCTGTTCCAAGAGCAGGTCTCTGCCCCCGTTTCAGCCGCTGACATGCTGTCGCATGGCGAGCTCTTGTCAAACGGGTTAAAACAACTCGCGCTTCAACAACCCCCCGTACACCAGGACGAGGCTGACTCGGACCAGGACCAGGACCAGGACCAGGACCAATCTGACACTTCTCACAACGACTCGCCCCCACAAGCTCCTGTACGTCCTCCCTGGCCTCATGTCCGCGAGGGTTACGGCTTTCGACCATCTTCTGGGGTATCCACCCCATTGACAAACGGTGTTGTTGAGAGGGAGAGCCCACTCCCTGACCCGAACGGCCTTGGTTGGCCAGGTACGACTCCACTCATCCACTTTCACCTCCTCAGGCGCTCATTTCATCCCAATTTAGCCAAGTCCACCGTCTCTCGCCTCAATGCCACACCAGCAGAGCGTGCTGCTCGTGAGAAGCGGATGGCCTCTGCCGTCCGCACGATCCTAGAGTGTATTGGAGAAGACCCAGAGAGAGAAGGTCTCCTGAGAACGCCCGAACGATATGCACAAGCTATCATGTGGATGACCCGAGGGTACGAAGAACGCCTGGCAGGTATGGTAGTGCTTCCATCTCGTCTCGTCACAGAGTCTTACGCCCTGCACCACCCTCTCAGACGTCATCAACGATGCCGTATTCCCAGAAGATCACGACGAGATGGTCTTGGTCCGTGACATCGACATTTCCAGTTTGTGTGAACACCATCTAGTTCCGTTCGCAGGCAAGGTAAGCACCACCCCAAGTTCCGTCAACACCCACGATTTAGCTATCTTTAGGTCGCTATCGCTTACATCCCCAATCAACTCGTGTTGGGACTTTCTAAACTTGCACGCATCGCAGAGACGTTCAGTCGGCGTCTACAGGTTCAGGAGAGGCTTACAAAACAAATCGCAGTTGCAGCCCGTGAGTCGCAGTCGTGATGGAGGCCACGTGAGTATTTCTTTCCCGATGAGTTACCCTCTCAATGTCCTATTCCTTGCAGTCATATGTGCATGACCATGCGTGGCGTACAAAAACCGGGTTCCTCTACCGTAACTTCGTGCATGTTGGGTTGTTTCCGGACCAAGCAAAAGACCCGCGAAGAGTTCCTCACACTGATAAGAAAGTAAATTACTTACCCTCGCACCCTCGCACTCCTTCACGATTCAACTCGTTTGACCTGATTCAACTCGGAGACTACCTCTCGCTATTTATTCGTAATGTATGCAGAATCTCAATTCCACGTCGATTTAGGGGAGAGGCAAGTAATGTAACATGAATGTACCTTCGATAGATGAAACGAATATAGGATACACCGACATGTCTAAAGGATAATTAATCCTTCCTCGTCGATCGTGATTTATCCCCAGCCTGGGGGTCAATAGGCAGAGTCCTCTTAGCCAGCCCGTGAGGGTAACGGTTGCGATTAATTCTTGGTCGTTTCGGTGGCTGCGACAATAGGTCGCCCCCCGGGATGTTGTTGGCATCCCCTACATCTTTTTCCCGATCTAGGTGAAAGCAAATGAGCTCCAGCCAGACCTTGTCAAAGGCGATGGGGCCACTCACCCGTAGCTGTTCGTTTCCTGTTATCACGGTCGTCGTCTTTGGACAGCACATCGGACCGATAGGACGCCGTTGGGGCCTGAGGAGCCGAGCGGGTGGCCTCTTTTTCGCCTATCCTCGCACGTAAACTGGAACCTGAGTCTGGCGTGCCACTAGCCGTCGAACCCGGATATGCGTGTGCACCGAGGTCACGTTGTTGGCCTTTCCAGTCGCCACCACCTCGGCTAGCAGCAGGGTCAACCTTGTTTCCGCCCCTGGAACCATCTGCGGACGACATCGCCCTTGGCGCTGATGGAGTGGTTGGAGGCAAAGTTTTGGGTCCATCAGGTATCCGCTTTTCGTTCGGCTGTTAGGTCGTGCATGTTAGTTATTAAAGACGTGATGACGTTCGGAACAACGTCAACATACCTTATCGACGGGCGGGCGGGAATCTCCTTCAGATAGTTGAGGCTCCGCTCGACGTCTTTCGGAATCCCGTGGTCGATCGTGGCCCTCTTTGTCTGAGCGGCGGCTACGATCGTCCCTGTGGCCCTCCTTGCGAGAGCTACGCTTCGAGGTACGGTCTTGAACCTGTCAAGACGTCAGCAAGCCACATTAACCAAAGCGCGATAGTACTGACATCATCGTCGGTGAGACGGCGTCTTTTGCCAAGAGCATCGTCACCGATCTCGGCGGTGAGGCGGTGTCGAGTCGGGTCGGGTCGAGTAGGAACGCGGGGCTCTGGTGTGCCTGCGGAAGGTGTAGGCACCAAAACTTGACTTGTTCTGTCTCGGTCCTTGCGCGATTCGCGATCTCGATCCTTGTCATCACGACGATGGCGATCCCGGTCCCGGTCCCGATCTCTGTCGCGTTCTCGATCTCTATCACGGCGCTCCCTCTCCTTCTCCTTATCCCGGTCTCTGTCGCGTTCTCTATCACGGTCGCGTTCCCCATGTCTGTCCCGTCCACGGTCCCGGTCACGTTCCCTGTCACTCTCCCTGTCTCGATCATTCTCGCGAGTCGATGTACGATGGCTCGAGAGCCTTTCACTCCGAGGACCATGGGCACCGCTTTCTTTCCGCGATACTCGCAAGTCTTGTCTAGGTTCACGGTCTGTGACGCCGTGATCACCATCACCACTTCCACGGTCAGGACGACGTTCACCACTCGCTCGACTGTCCAAGCTAGGATTCCGAGTGCTGGGAGAGGCGGTGCGCCGGCGTGGCAGTGGAGACGGAGCTCCGGAACCAGGCTGGCTGCGACTATCACCCGCTGACCACCGGTCATCCGGTTTCTCTGCTGCACGGTGACCAATCGTTTGTTTGGCTGTTTCGCGGAGCTCTTGTGCCGAGAGTGTCTGACTGGGAGCTGTCGGTGGTGGCATGGCTTCTTCAATCCTTTGCCTAGGAGATGGAGGGTCTCGCGGACTGAGTGTTGGTCGGGAAGGTTTAGGGGCTTCTTTGAAAACGGGAATCGGTGCCCGAATGTCAACAGGCACCGGAGCCAAGGTATTCTGGGAAGGGGCTGATGGATGTCGCCCTCCAAAGCGTGACGTAGGTGGTTCCATATCCATCGCGTCTTGTTTTGACCTGTTCTCGCCATCCGGAATCGGTGATTCACTTCCCTTTTCTGGCCTGACCCGCTTCACCTTCTCAGGTCTGGGGATGCTATTTGCGTCGAATGTCATCAGGAACAAAGGTCGATGATCATTTATCCTTACCTTTCGATGGCTAACTTTGCCAAGCTTGCCGGCATAGATGGTCTGTCATCAAGATGAGGAGCGCTACTTGATGGTTGAGCTCTTGGAGCCGCTGGGACGCCTGATGTATTGCTATTTTCTCGGCGGGAATCAGGTGTGGAACCATTAAGAGGTTGCGTAGAACGTGGTCTGTCGAGTGATTGCGAAGCCGACAAGCTAGGCTTCGGGGACATGGTACCACCGTTTAGCTGTAATGGGTTTGCATGACGATGAAACCATAGGGCTAGATCGACTTACCTTGGGAGGTGTTGGCCGTGAAACTGACCACTGAGACTCGCGTTTCTTCAGGGCTGCGGAGTAGCTGCGAAGACATCAGAACACACCCCAGAGATCAAAGCAAGCTTGCTTACGCCCTGCTGAGTATCTTGAGATCACCCCGTTCCTCACCTTCAACCAGCTTATCGATCATGTTGTCAATGACAGGTCCATATTCGCCAACAGCAGCTAAAGGAAAGACTGGAAGAATTTCCTTCAGCACTATGATGGCATTGTAAACGTGCATGAATTCCCCCGTTTCGATGCAGCTACAGAGGCACTGTGGAAGCTTGTCAATTTTACCGTCTACAACCATTGCCGCACCACTTACTCTTCCGAGCTTTCTGTGCCACTTGCGTAGAATTTGTTTGAAGCCCATCCACGGCAAGAGGTCTTCCGGTGCAATGTTTGTGGGGTCCTTGTTGGTCCAACGCGGCTGAAAGCCTGGAAGGAGAACAGTTCTTCCACCGATCTTCATACGGTTTTCTTGCGCGAAGAGCTGCTCGTCTTGTGCCCACTTCCAGAGGTCTGTGAGAATGCCCAACAAAAAGCGCCCTGTCGCCCGATGTTGATTTCACAAAACAGCAATATCCAACGGACAAATATATCGTACCATAGTTCTTTGCCTCATATTCACTGCAAGAGAAAATGACAGTTTTCACGTGATCTCCAAGCAACTGGGTTCCGTATATAATCAGTAACAGTATCGAGTAAAAACATGTTACCCACCTTGTCATAACACATCAGTGTGGGGAAACCAAGCGTTCCTTGAGTGTGGATGACTTTGATGATTTGCGCGCAATAGTCAGCGTCCATGGGTGATAATAAACAGCGTGGCTGGATGCAGTGTTCAATAATGGCAGATGCCAGAACTGCGTACCGGTTCTCGACTTCGTAGGTCATAAGCCACTTGAAGTGCTGGAGATGATGCAAACTCACCATGAGCAAACCAGTGCTGCTTCTCTCGCGCCAAACGCTTCAAAGTGAACACCCTTGAAGCTGTCTGTTCCTTCAACTCTTGGGCTAATGTGTTGACAAACGCGTTGCATCGGTCACGTTTTGCTCTGTGTGAGCTTGCCGTAAGCCTCTTCGCGCGGTCAGACGAGCGATCGGCAGCAATGTACTTGGAATCTTCTTGTCGACTAAGGGTGCGTAAGGCAGCTCCCTCTTCATCGTACCTGGCGGCCGGTGGAGAGAGATCATACATGGACAATTGCCAGAACGTCAGATAAAAACCAGGACTTAAAAGCGGGGGATTCATTTAGCTCAACATTGACTCGACTTCACAAAACTTACCCAATCACGTCAATTGCACTGCTCTTCGCGATCTTTCGAACATCGTCAAAAAGTGCTTCCAGTTCAGGAATCCAAGGGCTCTGAAATTTAGCGACAGTTATCGCGCCGAAAAATTCAATGTCATATAATCTGCGAACCTCTGATACGGGGGCGACGGTCTCCATTTCAACTTCCATTGCATTATCCTCGTTGCCCTCCACCAACGATGGCTTTTGTTCGGAGCTATCGCGAGGCGTATTGGTGCCACTCGGTGAATCCATACGCGATGTGGAGGCAGAGGGATCACGTTTTGCTGATAGGCGAGCCTTCAATCGCTTCTCAGCTTCTTCGTTGGCAACGCGTTCCTTCTCTTGCATTGATAAAGCCGTTTTCTAGGTCTTGATTAGCAATCCTCGATCAACTATGGCTGGTTTAACATTTACCAAGAGGATGCTATTGAGCATCGGGCGAATGATTTGCATGCAAATTGGGGCAGAAATCCCATACAGCTCTCCGAGGTCGGCCAAGGAAGGAAGAATTTTGGTCGCGTAATCCTCAGGGGGAATGATCGCTGGCGAAGTAAGAAGCTCCAGGTACTGCAGCAGCACCCCGTGGGTCTGAATTGGGCAAGCGACTTTGAGACCAAGATGCGAGGACGACATGACGCGCAACCTACGGTATCGAACAGACTCGCGAGCGACTTGAGATGGGTGTCGGGAGCCTTGAAGACGCAGGACTGACGCTGCTGCGCTACCTGAATAAGGAGGGGCAATGCCAAAGATGTGTCCAATAGAGTCCTGCCCAGTCGGTGAGGACCTTTGAGAACTGCATCGCCAGGATCCAATCGAGCTCCTCGAGTTGTGGAAGCGATCGCTTCGATGCGCAGAGCCGGACCACCAGCCATCGCAGTAATTTGTGAATCCGACAGACTTGGAAGAGGCTCGATGCCAGCCATTTTCCATATGAGCTCACGCAGGACTACTATTTCCGTCGTTTGGCCATTGTACAGCTGGTGCACAACGTACTTCAGCAGTGGAGACAAGTCAGCACTGTATCGACGGAAGAGCATGCCAGTGAACGACGCGAGACCTATTGTTGTCAACAATATGCACGATATGACACAACCGAACCTACTTTGCAACCAATCCGAGATATTAACACCATCATCCTTTACACGATTTTTGTACGGATTCGAGAGCGCGTCGAGAATGACGTAGACCAATACATCGAACCCCATGTTGGTCACATATCGAAGTGCCTGGATAACCACTCCCGCCAGATTGTCGTAGGCCATGATTTGGTTGACCGCATTGGCGAAAAAGATACACGGATTAGAATGAGCCAATTTCGCAACTGTGCCAGATAGCGCATCAATAGTCTGGTGTGATAAGCGTCGCAAAATTCCTTTTGATTCCCGGTCAGCTTGCACTTGACGTATGCGGAGTTCCGGATGCGAGCCATATGTACTCGTCTTCCATTCCCCATAAAGTTTCCACCGAACCGTCGTTTCATACTGTCGGATGATGTTCCAAATCTCAACAGTGCAAACAGCGTTGCCTCGAATGAGAGTTAGGGAAGGTATGAAATATAGTCGCAAGAGCTTGAACCAGAACACGCGAACGGGATTCAAGGGATCTGGCTCCCCAGTGGGCTTCTTTGTGATGGGATCAAGGGGAACCTGTAAGGAAGATAAATACATCGGCCGATCACAAAATTTATGGGTTTACCGTGGACATCAACTGCGACCTCCCTAAACGCGTTATTTTCGATACGAATGAAGGATCACGCGATATGTGAAGGCCAACAAAGCTCATCAAAGGTTCAATGATATCAACCAGATCCTCGAATGTTGTCGACAATGGAACCCTCTCCGGCCAGTCGGGGAAAAAGAAAACGAACTCTGTCGTAGCTGTGCTGGGAGGCGTCGGAGCAATTGATGTCAACTGTGGTTTCCGAATAGGGGGGAGAAGGACGCCGCTTGACCCATATCGAGCACGAGGTTGAGTGAAGCTTGGATTCCGTTCCTTGAGAACAAAGACCGCGTCGTAGAGCGGTGAAATGGAATGCCTGAGAATGCAAAGCACCAAATCCGCGAGCTCGACATGAGCGTCCACGAACCACGGGAATTTGGTCAAGATTGCAAAAGCGGGACGTAAAGCGCCAACAGACAGCAAGGCGGTAACAAGAGCCGCCTTCTGGTTGGGAGGCTTGTGATCCAATATTTTCTTTGTTTCCTCTCCGGGCTCTGGACGGACTTTGGGACCAGAGTTCGTCGATTCTAGGGGAGCCGCCATCGCTAATTGGGTGACCTTGGCGTCTGCGATCTTTTGCTGGACCTGTTCCAGGTAATCTTTGTGATACGAATCCATATCTTCATCAGATGGTGATAGCTATATGTTGTGAATGAGATGTTGATCGTGCAACGGAAACTGAATCGACGCACATGGGGATATAACTCCTCGAGCGAAACAAACCCTTCGAGTATCAATATAGCGGCTACAAGGTACAAGCCTTTTGGCAACGGTTCTTGGACGTCTGGGCTCTATGCAGGATTAGAAGAGATATATGCCAAGACATAATATGGCAAACCTGGTAATAAGCGAATTTGAACCCTAATACTTGTGCGAGCACCTGTGACTCAGAACCTGGCGGAATTGAACTCGATCTTTTGCAACTGAGAGATTGGGTCTCGGCAATTTCAAAAACCTCGTCAAGTGATTTCCCTCGATATTGGTCGGGATTTGGGGCAGACGACATGGAGACATCGAATTTGCCGGTCACAGAGCGCCTAATGGAACCGGCCCACGGAGAGAAAGACAGGAGAGAAAGAAAGAAAGAGTAATGGGTCGTGATGTTGACGGTGAAGATGTCGAGGATGATATCAAGAGCTCGATTGGGATCAAGGTCAAAATATCCAATAAGGCCCATGATCTTGTCCCATACTATCCGGGAGCGGACCTCAATGGAGGCGGCACTCTCAATGGGTCTGCCATCTTGGGGAGAATGCGAAGGACCCAGAGAGCTCATCACGTCTACGCACAGCTTGCTGTAACCTTCAGATTGCTCGCGGAGAAGATTGAATTTGTTTTGCTTGTAACTGCAGAAACAAATAAAAGCAAACGAATGTCAGCCTGCAGAGCATATCATTCGTGAGGAACTTACAGGAGACCGGTTCTTGTTCTGATTTCCTTTTTGTCAAATGATAATCTGTCCAATACAAGGCCAATATTGCCAAGGAGGTTCAAATCAAGGCGCTCCCGGCATACAGCCACGTCGACGATTCCAGCAAACTAAATGAAATGTAGGTTCAGCGTATTTCAAGAACTCATTGAAACCCACCAGGAGTCTCTTGACAACATCGACGAGAATGTCCTTGTCGTCCTCGGCTGTTTGCTTTATTGCTGTCGCTCTATGCAAGTCATTGGCGTCAGTTGTTTGTTCTGGGGTCGCAATGATGGCCTTGGCATCCGTGACAAGCTCCTCCAACTGTGCGTCGAGCGACCAGACGATGTCAACCAGTAATTCACCGAGTATGGCATCACTTTGTATAGGCCTGGACTGCACAGACGAAGAAGGCAAGGACACCAAGACAGAGCGGACAAAATCGACGAAGCTCTGCGGGGTGAGCAAGCTATTCGCAACCCAGGTCTTCAGAGAAGAAAATAGCAGGGTATGGTACGCGTTCGCGAGCGTCTCGATGCTATTTGAATCCGTTGGGTTGAGGTGGAGCGAAAGCAGGAAATTTCGACTGTAGACGGCATCAATATTAGACTGAAACTTGCACGTAGCACAAGATTGAACATACCAGTCGGTCTCCCCACTCTTTGACCACTTTTCCAAACAACGGTTGACTTTGTCGACGACATTCATGACCGTGTTGTTAAAGGGTTGAAGACGACGAGCACGAGCGCAGTACCACGTCTTACTGCAAGGTTGGCTTTAGTACAAGACGCCAACGCGCGAAAAGACGAGCATGTCATTGTTGTCATTTGTTGTCACTTGTTATTTAAAGCGCGCAGAGTCTCAGAGATATTGATTGAATCTGTGTCATCATTCATGCATCATGGCTGTCACCGTTGTGGTGTGCGGACCATCACCCGGTGAGAGATAATCACTGGGATACATCCTAACCCATCAAGCTCTTACCGCGATAACGGGTTCACGCAAATAGCAAGGTAGGTCATACGATACATTGATCAACACAGCCTAACCTCAAACTCAAAGCTCGGGCACGGTCACGGATTGTGGACCACTGCGCCACAGGCCACCACATTGCAAGGCCACGTTGCCGGAACATAGCCCCATTGATGCACTGCCAAACGCACGCGCAAGTATCGGCGATGGGCCGCCTCTTTCCGCTTCAGTATTCGAATGTTTGTTTGTCTAAGTACCCCAACTATGTCCAAGAAAACGATTCCCCCGCCTATATAAGAACTCGCCCCGTGGTCGCAGGATTTTAACATCCGTTCCGTCCCCATGGCAGAATTCACCACTAGCAAGGCATTGGAGAGCGGGAGCGAGGACTCCGGCTCCCAGCGTGAGGAGATCTTCGAACGCCCCAAAGGATTCAAGGGAATTTATTACCACCCCTACTTTCAAGTGTCTATGCTTGGATTTGTCTGTTTCATGTGCCCTGGCATGTTCAACGCCCTGGGTGGGATTGGCGGCGGTGGTCAAGTCAATACAACGGCGCAAGCCAACGCGTCTATGGCCACAAATGCAACCTTTGCATTCTTTGCCTTCTTTGCCGGGTCAGTCTTGTTCTTCTCTGTGATGTGGTCATAGTTGATTTCTTGTAGAACAATCAACAATGTACTGGGTCCTCGGCTGACGCTCTTCCTCGGAACATGGGGATACTCCCTTTACATCTCCTCGTATTTGTACGCGTGTCACATGCAATGGCAAGTGTTACTGACGCTCATATATATCCTTTAGGGCGGATAACATTCATCCCAACGCATACAACTTTGTTGTCGCCTCGGGTGCCATCCTTGGAATGTGTGCAGGGTTGCTATGGACCGCACAAGGTTGTATGATGATGGCTTATCCCACGGAGACACAGAAGGGTCTCTTCATCGGTATCTTCTGGGCAATTTTCAACCTGGGGGCTGTCATTGGTTCCGCGGTTGCATTTGGGGCTAATTTCAACGATACAGTACGTGTTTCAGCAGCTCTTCAAGTTGAATTCTTACTCAATACCTCAATAGGGCAATGCAGGTGAGTTCAATACTCGAATTCCATCGTGATCGATCTCAATTCGTTCAAAAAGTGGGAAATGGAACTTACGTGAGTAGTTACGCCTCCTGTGGAAGCTTCGCATTCAAAACGATGCATTTCCAGATCGGTTTCTTGATCCTCACACTCATCGGAGTGTCCTTGGCTCCATTGATGGCGGACCCCAGGAAAATCGTCCGGACGGACGGGACCAAGGTTGTCCTACCCCGCCAACCATCTTGGAAGACAGAGTTCTACAGCCTCTATGTTGCCCTAAAGACCGATCCGACAGTTATCTTATTGTTCCCTATGTTTGTTGCAAGTAACTATTTTTACACTTGGCGTGAGTTTTTTTTCTCTCGACATTGCGCATGCTGGGACGAGCAAAACGCCGTTTAAATATCTAGAGCAAAACGATTTCAATGCCGCACTCTTCAACATTCGCACACGTAGTCTCAACGCATTCCTGTACTGGGCAGCGCAGATAGTGGGGTCCGTATTCCTCGGATATTGTGTTCTCGACCGGTCGCAGTTCAGGCGTCGAACCCGTGCTTTTGCCGGTTGGACTGTCGTGACTGCGATGGTGTTCATTGTCCACATATGGGCCTATATGTACCAAAAGTGCGTCGTTTCAACCAAATCCAAAGTGCATCCGAGTTCAAGGAGGTTGCAGGGACTATACGCGAGCAACTGTAACTTTGATTACGAAGATTGATTTCAAAGACTCTGCATATGCAGCACACGGTTGG
>JBBPNU010000454.1:0-17097 GCA_038091055.1 Leccinum angustisporum
TCCTCTCACCAGCCTCAGTCACACTTGCCATCCCTGCCCCCGCCGCCCCCGCCCTTGTATGGTCTCGGTCCAAATGGTCCTTCTATCCCGGTTTCCGCTGCGCAGCTTCCACGGACGCCTGTATCTCCAGCAGTGCCAAGCCAGGGTCCGATTCCTCCACCTGATTCCTCGCTGCCGAAAAGTCTCTCTCCAATTCTTCCCTCACCTGAGCCCCTGACTACTTCACCAGTATCCTCTTTGGTTGGTCCAGCCGCCGCATTTGTGGCTAGCGCCGCAGCGACTATCAGAGATGTGGGCGCGACGGGAGGGACAGCCGGGACAGGTCCAGTTGCTTATACAGAGGGGGGAAAACCGCAGGAACAAGGCAAGGAAGCCATCGAGGAGGGACATGAGCAGTTGGAGCGGCCGAAGGATATTGAGCAGCAAGAATCGCATGAAGACAGCGGTCATCAGAGTCAGATAGAGGAGGACGAACGACAACGCAGCGAAGAACTGCGGAAACAAGAAGAACTTAGGAAACTGGAGGAAGATGAGCGGGAAAGGCTGGAGGAAGAAGCGCGCAAAAGAAAGGAAGAGGAACAACTAAGGAGAGAAGAGGAGGAGGAGGAACGCAAGAGGCAGGAGGAACGCAAGATACGGGAGGAGGAAGAGAATAGAAGAAGAGAGGAAGAACGGAAGAGGCAAGAGGAGGAAGAGCGCAGAATAAAGGAGGAAGAACGTAGAAGAGAGGAGGAGGAGCGCAACAGGCAGGAAGAGGAAGAGCGTAGAATAAAGGAGGAAGAAAAACGTAGAAGAGAGGAGGAGGAGGAGCGCAGGAAACAAGAGGCAGAACGCAGAATAAGGGAGGAAGAAGAACGTAGAAGAGAGGAAGAGCGCAAGAGGCAGGAGGAGGAGGAACGCAGAATAAGGGAGGAAGAAGAAAAGAAGAGAAAAGAAGCAGAACTCAGGAGGCAGCAGGAGGAAGAGCACAAAAGGCAGGAGGAGGAACGTAGAAGGGAGGAGGAACGCAGAAAACAGCAGGAAGAAGAGCGCAGAAGGCAAGAGGAAGAACGAATCCAACGCAAACGAAAAGAGGCAGAGCGTCGACGCGCTGAGGAAGCAGAAGCCGAAAGAAGATGGCAAGAGCAATTGACTCGGATTAGAGCACGCGCTGAACAAGAAGCTGCTGATGCAGCCTTTGCGCGTGCTCAGATGGAGGCAGATGAGGCAGAGCGACGGAAGCAAGAAGAGGCAGATCTCGCACTCGTGCGACAAGTACAGGAAGAGGCTGAACTAGAAGAGAGACTCACACACGAAAGGAGGCTACAGGAAGAGGCAGATATGGAAGTTGCGAGACGTGAACAGGCTCACGAAGAGGAGCTAGAGAGGAAAAGACAAGGAGAAAGGAGGAGGATGATGGAGGAGACCGATCTCGAGCTGGCAAGAAGGCTAGACGTGGAGCTCAATGTGCGCGCAGAATCCTCGGTAAGCAGCAGTGATCAGAGCCAGCAGAGGAGAGCAGCTAGACATAACAGACGTTGACGAGAAGTGGCACGTCCGCCTTCACTATACCTACTTTTCTTAGAACACTTTTCTCTCTCTTATATATAGGTATTCTTTGAAGGTGCAAACCCCAGTTCGAACACTCATTCGAATCAGGCCCGACAGGTATTGTACTGTGTTCTACGAACAGGAGTCATCATGAAACTCGCTATCGACAACGGCTTCACACACCTTGACTGCGCCCAGGCATATTCCAACGAGGAAAGCGTAGGAAAATGCATCTCTGCCTCCAGAAGACCACGCTTGGAACTCTATATTACCACCAAACTCAACAAAACTTTAATTGGTCCTGGACAGACAGCTAAGACGCGACTCGAGGAATCCAGAGGTAAACCAGTTACTGAAGGACAGGTGCTCACTAGGTGGCTGCAGCAAAGGGGCATCCTAGTGGTATCTGTTATCCGCACGCCGTTAAAGAGACTCGCCGAACAACTGCACTTTAGCACATCATCTAAGGCAGAGAGAATTAAGAAACACTTGGACGCCACCAACGTCCCTGACCTGATCCCTGAGTAGCTTCAGTCAGTAGATGCTGCTGGGGACTCAGCTTCAGAGAAAATTCTTCGTCAGTTGTCCTTCGGCGACGAACGGTGGACTATCCTGACCCACTCCAGTGATCGAGCCGATGCATCACGACCCCTCAGATAAGCGAGATGAAGCAAATGTGTTGACTAGAGAGATCTGAATATAATATGACAAAGCGGGGAAGAATAACATTTATGTCAAAGGACAGCACTGCGGCCGTTGCTTGAAACCATGCGTGACTAAAGCATGGATTTAACCTAAAAGGCCTTTCACATATCTCAACAACTCTCGACCCTATATAAATGCCATTGTCAGTGACATCCAAGAAACCGACGCTTTATACTAACCCCATTATTTTTAACGCCAGCTACCATATCCTCGACTCCTTTCAACTCTGTGGAAGATGCTGGGTTGTCAAGGTCGTCCCTAGGCAGAAACCGAGAAAGACGTTGCCGCTGACTGAGTTCAAAACGCTGAACAACAGTCAATACCGCTCGCCAACCCTCTGTCGTGCTCCCCTCCGAGTCGATGACAGGTGAACGCGAGAATGAAGGAACCACCGACGAACGGACTACGTAAGGACAGTAGGATCGGTGTTCTCTCACCTGATCAAATTCTCTTCGGCGTTCACAGGACGCTGGTGGTACTGCAGTATCGTTCCTAGAGTACCCCCAAAGGCCGATCCTTCTGTAACAGAGTATGCAGTACACAAGTGGAGCGTCTCTTGGAATAGCGAGCGCAGTGGAATGGTCAGACCGCGGGTTTCTTATATGCGAAGATACCCGTGCGCGGTCGGGCGATACGGTAAATTGGGAGATGCTCATTCGGGATGAAATAGATGGTCGGATGCACTGGCACACTCTCGCATGTGGCTTGAAACGGAACTGGTACGCGAAAACGATGGGTCAGAGGCCGAGAAGCGGAAGGTCCATATGACCCTGCGCGCGAAAGGAGCAGAGAGCCTGAGGATGCATGGGAGAGATCGCTGCTCGTCATGATCGGTGCTGGAACCCACCCAAAGAGGGCCACGATGACGGCAATATCCGAAGGGATTACGGGATAAGCGGTCTCGCCGACGTCCATGTCAGAGCCAGGTTCTGATACCCTTATTTCGGATTCCGTTGCAAAGATGGAATGTAGAGAACTCAGTTCTGAGGCGGTCTAAAGATCTTTATCAGGCGTGGCCTGTGAGAGGTGATGAAACATACTGGTGGATGGTATGCCAGTGGGTAAGGGATACAGCCATGGTTCTCAATTGGCAAACCATCACAGCAGGCGTCTGAAGAGGTACCCGATGGATCGAGGCTAAGAGAAAAAAAGTCATGATCCCATGCCGAAGAGAGGACAAATGTCACTCACGCTCACACTGCCTGGTTTTCCAGGGACATCCATCCTTGTGCATTTCCACGAGATCGATACGTTGTCTCTCGATTAATGCACGAGCTACATATAGAAACCTCAGTAGGTGCACTACACCAAACCTACCTTCTTACCTGCGTCTTTATTCATGCCCTCACGACTGGCAAGCACCCAAGATATGTCGCATAATCCGCAGACGAGTCTGTCTTTTCCATCATTGATCCAGCCACACCTTGCCGCTGCAACGCTGTCTATTTGGGGTGGCTTGTTGTCATATGTAATGATTTTGTAAGTGGCGAGGCGGGAAAGGAAGGAATCCGGTCTGTACTCAGATACCGGCTTAGCGGGAGGTGTCGATGTGAAATGAGAAAATAAAGCTTCTTTGGGCTGCGACACAGATCGTGCAAGGATGGAAGCAAGGTGAGGTGCGCTTTCTGAGATATCTAATACAGGTGCACTGGATGAATGACGCTTCAGAGGTGTGAGATGCTTACTATGCCGACGAACTGATACAGAAGGTTGTAATTGTTCCTTGGACGTCGCGGAAAGTTTTACCAACATTGAATATACCGAGCCAGTAAGACCTCGAAGGCAGTTGCCAGAGATGGGGACCGTCCAAAGTGCGAATTGCATCTTCAAGCTTTCGCTGCGAAACGAGTATCTAACATGATGCAGAGGTGTAAATTCTTATAGCGAACCTTTGTTGTGCGCACCGAGGATGCTGAGGAAGATGGCGTTGGTTCGGACATGGACAGAACGGAGAGGCGTGCTAGTACGCCACTGCCAGTGCTGGATAGCGATTGGTCAGACAAGGGGTACATTTCCTTAACAAGAAATAACCACCCCCTAGTGGTCCGAGTCGGATCCATTCTTACGTCCACCCACTGGATCTTCTTGCTCTCAGTGCCCACCCCGCGTAGCTCGCTCGACGGATCCAGCTACACGGCGGGTCGGAAAGCTACTGCTTCCCGGGCTCAATCCCATCTGCGCGCTCGCTACACGCTGCACTTCATATGTCATCGGCGTCGATTCGGCGATAATGATCGAAATTCACGGGTTTCTTGGTTATGAAGGTTTGACACACAGAACACACTTCCATGGCACATTACTGGTCGTACCGCATTATGTGTGTCAACATAGCTTCTAGCGACACCACAATTATATGTTAGTGTGCACGGTCGCGGCTCGTGCATCCCTTACCACATCTCCGATTCTCCATTAGTCGGCGGATGATCCTTGCGTGAGGTTAAGACGTACAGTATGCGAACGAAGATAAGACATGAGGTAAGGACCTACTTTCCATATTCAAATTGGTGACACTGGTACCGGAAACATTGTACGTGTAGTCAGTCCATAAGTTTCTGGTAACCAGTTCAGTGACACATTAAAAAGAGGCATGCATTCGACCACGTCGCTGATAAGGTAATTTGTTATGACCACGATTGGCATTGATGACCCTAATCATCGTCAAAAGAAGAGGCAAGGCTGCGGTGTGTTTGGAGCATGTAGTAGATTATGCGACTGTCATGACTCATGAGGAAAACTTATTCACGGCAGAACAACGCAAGTATCCAAGTCAAGTCGAGACGATACGCCAACTCTAGTGGCGAGCTCGCTCAGGTCTCAGTTCCATCTCAGCCGAGAGAAGTCGTTTGCAGTGACGGAGCCGTGCAATGCTCAACGATTTGGTCCACATCGCTCAGTACTATAGAATCCACACCTAAATGCCTTATGTCTGGCGAAGGACCGCGTTCACTTTGGCGAGTCCCCCGGCATGACGCTGCGACAGAACTTGAACTACAAGATAATGGTAGATACTTGGTCCCCCTCGTGGGTTCGAAACCGTTTCCATCCCCCCTCCCCCTCATATGCAGAGAGGGGCGCCCGATGGGAGTGAGAACATGAACGAATACAACTCTGGACGCCGCTCGCGAAGCCCAGGGTCGTCATACTGTTCAAAAACCACACGTTCGATGCTGATCGCAAATAGCAAACTTGAACGTATGCGAAAAAACGCATCAAAGATACGAGGGAACCATGATACAACGATACAAACCGGACATGGACTAGACATCGATATGTACATACAGAATCCACTGATCGAGCGGAACAATACCAACCAATGACTTGGAGTTCATCGTCCTCTGCAGCGCCAACGCCACGCGAGTGTGATCCAGCCGACCACATCCATCCAACATATTCTCGTAAAACTTTCTCGAGATCTTGTTCGTCTCTGCGTCGTCCACCGCCCACATCGTCCCAATCACAGACCGAAACCCTGCAAACTGCATTGCCGACGCCAAGTGGATTACCTCGTCTGGACTCTCCTCGTCTCCGACCGTCGTATGACAAGCGGATAGGTAGGCAAACTCCGGGTTCTCTAACTCGCATCCCGTTCCACTGTAAACCGGCCGTCACAGAGACCAAATGCGGAGTCAAAGGTCCGGGGTTGCTTCCTGTTCGGGATTCCGTGGCAGGCAAAGTGAACCCACTCGTTCGTTCTCAGCTCCTTCGAAACTTGAGACATGGTCGATTCCGCACCTTCAAGGCGCGTGAGCATGGCCAGCGATGACCGGTTCATTGCCGACGGAGAAAAGCTCGCTTTCGCCTTTGGCGTTTGCCTCACCCACAGCAAGGAAAGATTTCTCCTCGTGTATCCAAGTCGTCGCTGATGAATGATTCCGTCTCGCACGGATGAGGACAGTCAACGTGGGAGTGTAAGACGAGATGTACAAATGGGAAAACCCTCTTTGGCCGTTCCGATACGGATTAGCCGCGTGCAATGGCAGAAGGCAGAACTCGGTAGTGGGACACTACCAGGTACGTGAACCAAGTGGAACTGTTTCCTGAAGTAAATCAGCAATGGGCGTTTTCGGAGTTCATCCCACCATCATTTTTGGACTGTGTGCGCCGCTCGTCGATGTTAATAGGTGATCTTTTCTCTGCAATACATAGCCATCCCGGGCTAAGCACATTGAGCCAGATCTTCATACCTTGGATGAATTCGAAATCGCGCAGGTGTAATGTGTATCGCGCACGACTAGCATCTGCCAGGAGCGGGTCAACGAGGCAGTACTAGTGCAGACGCTGAGAACCTACAGGGGGCGACAATTAGAGCGTCGATAATATCTTTGATTCGCCAACCAACTTGAAGCGACAAAATTTCGCCTAGGTAGCTCGATAAAATATTATTACAGCCAGAGACGAAGACGGGAGCGGCCACTCGCCGTCGACGTTATATCCATATTAGTATGTTACCTAACCCGTGCTCACCAAGGCCTCGAGGCCTCATGCTCCAGCTCCAAAAAGAAGCAATTGGTACGAGATGAATAAATGGGCGATAAGCAAGGACCCCGATTACCGCAGGACTACCCGAGCGGGTAAGAGGGATTAGATCTCCGCGACCTGTCTGCAAGAACTATTGCCGAGAGAAGTTTGATCGTAGTCTCGGGTCCACCCCCCTTCTGGTAAGCTTGAGTTCCTAGTGGCTGTGTGTGTGACGATATGTAATTCAAATAGAGACTGTTTTGGTTCAAGTAATCTCTGATCAATCATACCTACAATAAACCGTCAGGCTGGGGCCTGCCGCGCGGCCGAACGAATGCGCGAGATCTGAGTCAAGGATCAAGGCCTCGTGCTAGTCTCAGTAAATCTCCGCAGCTCCGCTACAAAGGGGATAAAGTCACCTCGCGATACTTGGTATCACTCAGCTTACTATCATCATACTACTGAACGCCATGTCGGACAGCCCCGCTTCGATTATATCTCTCCTCAAAGGGCTTACCCCGACTTGTGCTTTTGACACGGCTTGGGAAGACTACGAGCGACTTCACAGCTCCTCCACAACTGACATCAGTCCCATCACTAGCCTGAGATCCGCGCTGTTTACGGACTCAGCTCCAGTTGACACTGACGTTGACCGTGACGTTGACATGCCGTCTCCCCTGTCCGACACTGAGCTGACCAAGATGCTCAACCTGGAGGGCATCGAGTGGGCCATCGAATTCACCGACGTCGCTCGCCCGACCTCGCCCACTCACCCAAACAATGACGAAAACGGCTCCGAGTCACCCTCTGTTCGCGACCAACCCTCCAAGCCCACTCGGAGGTTCCCCGGGCCCGCCGGCAAGTTACTCCCAAACATATATTACAGACTCCGCGACGCTGGATCCCCGTTCTGGGCAGCGGTCGCCATCGACATACAGCATAGCACGTGGGCTGAGCTATCGGAGACACTCTGCGGGCGCGAGCCGACGAAGAAGCTATTTAAAACGGTATACAAGTACGCTATTTCCAGACAAGTGATATATTCTCCGACCTGGCGGGCCGGTAAGTGATGATCTTCGCAGCAGGAACCAAACTTCGATTAACCTTTTTCAGTCAAAGTCGTCCTCGACGTCCCGTCGATCGCGAACATGGAAGGGTCCCAGGACATGATATTAGAACGCGCCCTGCAGACGATGAAGGGCCCGGGCCTTTTCCACGTAACTGAGGCGGAGGTGTTCACCTCGCCTTCAGACACCAAGTTCTTGCTCGCGTTAGTGCTCACGGTTCGTCCGTCTTTTGAATCACCCGGCGGGCCCATACTAATACCCGAATATATTCTCCCAGTTCACAGCTGAGTGGACCCGTTACCGGACCCACTGCTATGGCAAGGCCGCCTTCATTGTCCTCCCACCAATCGCCCCCCTCGATCCCGGACTCGGACTTCTTCCAGAACCCCATAATTTCACCCCCGCTTTCCGTCTCAAATTACGGCAACTCCTCGGCGACCGCTCTAAAGGATGCGGATTACTACACGAACAACCCTCCGATGGTGCAGCTGCGGCACCCGGTTCACAGTTCGTGTGGTTCGGCAATGCAGTCCTCAAAGATGTCGTCCAGCGCGCTCTATACGATCCGACCTACCCGGGTTGGTTCGGGTTTTTGGAGGACGTCAAGATGAGCGACGGCGGTCGCTTCTGGGCTCCCTTGCACGGCGCTTCGCCTCAACAAGCGGGACAGGTTCTCGGCTGGGTGAGTCGCTCTCTCGTATCTGATTGTTTTACTAATAAACCAATATACTAGATCGAAGAACTTCTCACTTTCCAGGTCTTGCAAGGAAACAGGGCTCAGGAACCATTGACTGCATACGCACAACCACCGGATAACTTTACCGCTCATGATTCCGTCATCAAGAGGGTGAATCACCACACAAAATTTCTTTCTGTCGTATCTGGCGGTACCGGGGAAGTCCTTGAGGAGAACGACCCATACGCTTTATTAGTTGGAGAAAAGTCGAAAGAACGTGACGCCTGCGCAGATGGGTACAAGGAATTTATTACGCGCCCAATTTATCTTCCTTACCATGTTAGTGTTGCTCAATATTGCGGATGACTCTTTGTTCTGTATCTTTTATACTTGTACTCTGCATTGCAATGATCGATGATCGATGAATCGATGACCGGTGACCGAGGTCCTTCCTTGCGACTCCGCGGGACTCACGGAAACTCCGCATTTTGTAACTGCATAAAAGCAAGCTGTCAAAATAACCATGCCGCAACTGATTTTTCTCCCTCTTGAAGAGAACAATCATGCCGAAAGACAACGTATTCCACTGTCAGTCCGAATGCGGTGGATTTGTCATGCATCCCGAGCTGGGGAATCTGGGATTCCCCTGTCTTCCCCCTCTGACTGTCAGCAAGCAAACAGAGGTCTCAGCCGACACCGGCTTTCCCGCTCAACCTTTATCCCCCCTTTCATGTATATCCAGTTCCCCGGCCTCTAGTTCCCCGGTGTCTACTTCGTCGTCAGGAAGTAGAAGCCTTGAACGTCACAGACAGGATACTTTCTATGCCAATATCGAGCAATCATACCAAGCAAGGGTAAGTTTGGTTACGTTCTTCTTTTCTTTCTTCCGCATTACTGATATATAAGGCAGTTTGCTGCTCCACCGCATGTTGTCATCTCTCGCCAACAGAAGGTTAAAGCATGGCATGATGCCATCTTAAGAAAGCGCAAGCTCGTTCTCCAAGTTCTTCAGGCGCAGAGAGTCATTGAAGAGGTGGAGAATGAAGCTGCTCAGTACTTGACGAGGGACACGATCGCTCGGATGCATCAGCGATATTATAATCTCAACGGTAGCAATCCGTGTGACGAGGTGTTCATATCTGCGATTTCTGCCATAAAGGTAATGAGCTAAGTAATCATATAGTGAGTTCTACTACCATCTTTCAATTGCCTTATCTCAAGAAACAAACATACGCAGGAGTGTACTGCCTGGAAATTCTTCTTTGTATCACGCAACCACGAGCTTTACTTATTAACATCGCAAGATGTTTGTAGAACTATGCTTTGTTTCTTCCAGCACGATGATGGACCCTAACGGGTCCAGGTACTAAATTATTACCTTATGCGTTGGGACAAGATTAGCTTGGAGCAGATTCCTTTTTATTTATTTAGATAGTTGAGACTGCCGGAAATGTAGCTTACGCACGCCCTGTGCAGTGTGGTGTAGGGGGCAGTGTTAGACTATGAACTAGTGATACCCGGTTTCACTCTCTTATCAGCGCCCGCTGTCTCCCCAGTGCCACCTTGGATGAACAATACAATGCGATCGGTGCCCGGCGCTGAACGTGCAATATAAAGTCTGTCGGATCAGGCTTGAAATTTGAGCTCTGAATCACCCGCGTAGTATGACGCACACTGTGGTGAAGAACGGTGGGTTCAAGTCGGTGTCGTTCCGCCTACAACCTCGCGGCCTGGAAAGCATCTCGGCATCAATGTGTTGTGTCTAGCTTGATTCGGAAAACGGTGTGTCCGACTCCCACTCAGTGTGTGGAACTTGAAGACATAGTCACATAGGTCCCATCCGAGTCATCAATGGGTACGGTCGAGGATACGCTCTTGATGAGTGCGAGCTTTGTTCACTCACTTTGTGATTCCGAATCTTGATTTCACCACCACCACTCAACCTCGGAACAAAAACATCCCACAGAATTTCTGACTCGCGTGCTCGAATACATACAACTCACACGTTGGCCCTTCTAGGTGATCGCTTGGAGCTCCTTTAACTTGAAGGATGTACACCCGGAAGAGGAGAGGCTTGCTAAAAAACGAAAGGTCACCCAGAACACAAATAAAAGCGGATTCGAAGAACGAGCTCAAGCTGCGGCATTCTCTTACACTTGCCGCGTTACAGCAACGATTCTCTCCAATTACCTGTGGTTGCCTATTCCAACGAAGGGGAACATTTTTGGAACAATTGTAAATTGTGGGGCGATGTTAGCAAATTGGGTTGGTCCGTTACTATCTGGGACTCCCGAGCACATGTCGCATCCGGCGGGAAAAATGACGTGCCGAAAGGTAGAGATACCAAGAAACGAAAGCATGCGGTCAAAATGGGCTCTTTATCCTCAAGTGGTGCCGGCCGCCGCCCCTCGATTTCTTCATGACATTCGTTCTTGGGTATCTATTTTACTTGGGGACCAGTGCGATCGACTTCAGGAAGTGGATGTCGGAACTCTGTTGAAAGTTGCACGGGATGAGGCATCGGATGCGGAATTAGTTGAAACGGTGCGTATATTACCTTCCGTGGCCCTTGAATTTCCTGAACCTATATTTCTCACTACGGTGCCAGATATAAACCCTCCTCTGGCATATGTGGTACACGCATCAACACGAACCCGAGCAACAGAAGGAGAGACAGCCAATTTCCACTGTGATACGCGACATTGTCGCCAGTCGCTTCATGTTTGAATCAAAGTGGTCTGGTGATTCGGCTACTCTCACTCGTGACAATCTGGCCCTCAGGCTCGCAGTCTGATATAGTATTACTAATGGATAGGTGGATTGACGTTCTCGAGTGAGTTATCTTGCCTACGTAAGTAGATGTGGTACAAGGCTTCCCGTTCATTTGTCATTACTTTCTTTCCTCCTAAGAAACGGCGCGCTTGATAGATATGCCCATGGTGCTTTCGGGACGAGTTAATAGGCGCTCCAAGTCCGAGTCCGCCTACTTTTCTCGCCGTATCGTTTGTGCCTCGTGTTGTTTTTTCTCCGTTTGATTGGCCACTATAGATCATTCGAACACTCATGCGGCATGCCTACTAATACGCTGTCACTGAACAAGAACTTGAATACTACAACAAAGGAAGGCTTCTTCCAACTCGCTCTATCATATTACAGGTTTACTAGTACTGTGCGGAGGGCAGCCCTGGCAGCTTCGCCATATCTAGGATTCCCACGCAACGTGCTGTAGGCCATGTTGTGTACCACCCCCTGGGTGGGTTTTTCGGAACTCCCACCTGGGAGCTTCCGGCTCGCCTATCGGCTCGAGAGACCAATTTTCTCGTGCGGGGCTGATAAGTTCGCCGTCACGTGAGGCACTTCAATCTATTATTGCACTGACTCCGAGTCGGACCCTCGTTCAAGTTCAACGTTCAATCTCAGGCTAGCCTGATTGCCATCGGCATGATCCTCTGTTTTGTCTACCTGCGTAACTGATCGCGCTCTAATGAAGAGCGATCTCAGAGCACCATGAGTGTCTACCGCTACTATCCTCGTCGCAAAGTACTGATCACGGTGCGCATCTTAGTGGACTGGGGACGTCGGTGCCGTTTTGTTTGTCATTCTTGGTTCATTGCTAATCCTACTTCGCATCCTCTTCCAGTGAGGTATTTTTTGAGTGCTCCCAGTCGTCATCGCTTTCGCCAAACGGTTCTGGATCCTTCTTTGCTCGCTCGATGTTACCGATTGAGATCTGGGCTTCAGATGTGTTACTTTGTGTCAGATACCACTGTGTGTCTTGCCTTCCGAGTTGTTACCTTCCACGATCGATCGGTTTCTTGATAACGGGGTAGGAGGGGCGACATCTATGCAATTAATCAAGAATATCAGATAGGTCAGACAATTCTGATGGAATGGTTGATCAGAAATAAAACACTTATGTTTTATGTATGCCGCCTGCCAAGGAATGTCATCACGACTGTTGGCATAGGGCTAGTTCAACTGGAAACACAGAGTAGCAAACAAATCCAAGTGTTTGGTTTACTTCATCGTGTGCACTCGTTCGCATTTGTGGTACTAGCTGATCAATTTGCGCGTAGATTTACGGAGTTGATGCACCTAGGGCACCATGATCTCGGCAACCGAGGTCGTCAAGGATTCGCGAAGGAGGCATCCATTGCAGATCTCCTCTCGGGGATTGCATCATTCGCCCTGGTGCGTGCGCTGAAGGGGGGAGGGGGGTGGTCAACCTGTCAGAAAAAAAAAGGTGTGCAACTGCCCCTACTGAGTCCCGCAAGTGAAAAAGGACATTTCTTGAGGGGAGCACGAGACAGTCTGGTGACCATGCCGAGGGACGGTCTTGAAGGTTCGCAGGAGGGCTCTGTTCATTACTACGGCACTTGCAACTTTTGGCCTCCCCGTCGTACCTCTTATCTTACTACTCACTTCCAACGAGTTGCCTCCTCTCTGTCATTATGCGTCGCGAGTCCGAGTCCAAATTTCAGACCGCATTCCGCCGCCATAAAAATTTACTGCCGTCCGAACTCCGAACTCCCATCTGCTGGGACCACAACCCGACAGACAAGGTCCAGTCTTTCTGGGTCACGGTAGGGATTTATCGGAGTTTAAATTCGACTTATGGGACATCATAAAGTACTAGTGCTTGAGCGCTGAGCGTTCAAACGTTCAAGCTCAAGTTGTGCTCGAATGAGTCATGCGTTCCCATGCTTGTGATCATTTCGACCACGAACTTGAAAGAACCTTGTGCGCAAGTAAGGTGATGCCCTTGATATGTTGGCTATGATATCATCTTCTCGTGGCTTGTTCGTCGCGCGAGCTGGATCGCGCATGTTGGCGGATTCCAGGGCCACTCACATGGTGCTCGGAGGGGATGGGGATTCTGATTTTTAATTGGAGTGTGTCCTTTGTCACATGTCATTCAGCATACGTTCTAACCTTGACTCGCTGCCTCGCCCAGGACGAGGATAACGTGCGCTCGTTTGTTTTTGAAAATATGAGAGACGGACAAAAGGACAGATGGACCCTACTGTCCTACTTTGCCCTATCGAAGTGCAACCAACCGGCAAACGTCACCCTGTATGCACTCTTTGTGTTGCGTGCAGCGTATCTCGCGCAGGTTGACTGTACTAGCAGCAATATCCTACCTTTGTCCCTTTCCATTGGCCTCTCGGATTGCACAATTCTTCTGTATCGAGGTCTCGACCGATCCCTGTCATCTTCATCCCCCCATCCCCGAACCCCGCATTGATCACGAAATTGCGACCAAGCGAGTCAAGTCTTTTGTTTTTACCACTGCACCTCCATCGGTCTTGATGGACCCATTCTCATCGCCTTCTGTCCAGGGCCTATCTAACCCTGCCTCTGCTCCGACAAGAAATTTCCCTAACACTGGCCCTCGTCATCGTTACCAGTTCTACCCAAACCTACCGAAGCTTCCTAGCCCTACCGCTGCCCTTGTTGACGAAATCGGTGCAGGACTACGTTGTGCCTGTATTGTTGGAAATCCCATTAGGTCGTTTGGGGACGAACAGAAGCAATAGTTGGTGTGTGCAGCAAGGACAAGTTGGGTGTGGTTAGTTACGAAGGTCAGTGTGACCCTGACTCTCGTGCATATATTAGGACCTGATTGCCACGCCAAGGGCTCGATTCTCCCTTGCTCACCCATCTGAACTAGGTGGTCGTGGTTCTCCTTGTCGACGCTTCCCTCGAGCACTATGGCAAAGACTCCTGGCCCACGGCAACGGAAGATGACTACCGATACTTCTTCGCTGCCAACGTGATTCTGCGAACAGGGTCGTTGACTGGACGCCGTGCGGCTCGTCCTCATTGACCTGCAGAAAAGGATGGTTGCATATGTGTTCGAACACAATGTCGTCCGAGATGTCGTGTCTGCTTGAGGGTCTGACTACATAACGATGGAGTGGTCCATATGTTTTCAACCGCATATATCCTCGCCTCCACTGAACGATGACTCAGATGCATGCAGATAACGTATTTTACGGAGAAACCGTCCAGCACCAAGTCGCGCCGCAGTACGAGAAACAGGACACCTACCATCATTTGCGCACACACAGCACGTGAACACGACAGGCATACATCGGTATCATGGCGATTGTCTGTACGAGAAGAACAACTACGAAAGCACGATTAAGGAGCATTCCAGACCATCGTCGCTATCCAGGGCAGTCGATTTTAAAAAGGTATCATCGTGTCCTCATCTCTTGCTCCCTTACTCAACCAGCTGCATATATTGACTTCTGACTTCGGCACAGTTCCTCACAGCCAATCTGGCCCCGCTGTTGATGCTCTTCACTGACGGGCTAGCGAACGCAGAACAGTTCTCGACACCCACGCCAATAGGTGACATCGCCGAAGTGCATGCATTTATCTGCAGCGAGAGAAGGATCGTCGGAACCGCCACGTTCGATGGAAACGGCGACTTCTCTGAGATGTGACCTGAGTGCATAGAACCTACTTCTTTTTACCCCTTGTCTCTGTCACCTTGACGTCGCTGCTCCCAGAACCAATGTCAACCCTCAGATAATACTCGTGTCTATACCTTCGTAAGTTACGCCGCCTGCTCCGAAAAGAACTCCGATTGTCGCACACCTGAATCGCGGTGTCGAGATCAAACGGAGGCTCCTGACTCGTTCCTTCAATAGGGTTTGAGCGGGGCCAGTGTAAGTTTTGCGTTTCGTATTCTTTCCTCTGGTGACGATTGATCGGTATTCCAGACGGGAATCAAATCTTGCTTGATATTTCCGTGCGCTGCTTCCCAAACCAAACCAAACAGTTGCTCAACAAATCGATCGATCTGTGTACCGTTTCCGAATCTCCCGCCTTTCGGGAGTCCTTAGGCCTCCTCACAGGGAACAGTGTAAGCCGCGGCTTAAAAACAGTCACCATTCATGTATATCCTTCCTTGCGTTCTCAAGAGCACTCGCAGTACCCCCTACGTTGATGGGCAGCGATGGAACAGGGAAGAATGTAGAGGAAAGAAGTAGAGGATCTAGCGACTGCATTAGCCGGAGCACCCTAGCACATTACTTGCACCCCGCGCAAAATCTGCGAACCCACGGGAACGCAAATGCCGCTCAGACGACCACCTTCTTCGCGGGCTATCCCACATGTTTCACTACGTTTGTCGAGACGGTGGCACAACGGTGATGGGGCAGCTGGATGGTGTTAGTGGTTCAGAGTCTGACAATCACTGTTAGCGCAGGCGAGAACGAAGCGAAACGGGACTAGGCTGCAGTATGGAGTACGCTTCTAGCGCTCTACCTTGACAAGGGTATCGAGAGAAACCAATATACCCCATGCGAATACCAGAAAGCCCTCTGACTGCTCTGTTCGTTCCATCTTCCGTATGACCTCCCGCACGCATGGGTGTTTTTCTGTAAAACCTGGCAAGTAAGTAGTTCCTCGTAGCCCTAAGACATCAATCAGTTCAACAAAAGGGCCTTGGCTAAAATGACGACAAAAACACTATCGACAGAGCGAAATCGACTCCACCCTCTATATGTACCCACTACCGCGTGATCCCCAGTTTCGAAAACGTCCCAATGACTTCTACCTCGTCATCCCTCCCCGGATTCTCCGACGTCTTCTTCGAAAGAATATACTTGAGTGTGTTCCGGAAATGTCGCTGGATCGTGTCTGGGGATGCCACCCCTCCGATTCGTTGCGACGGGTGCAAGTACGCAACGGAAGACAACAGAGAGGTGATGATGTCGATCGAGGACGTGATAAGCTTTGCGAGTGAGACGATGGATTTTGGAGTAATCTGTGACAATTTCAGGAAGTGCATGAAGTGAGTGTAGAGCAAGTGCCCCGCGATCAAAGTAGATATTGATAGAGCGCGTCGCAGCATTGATGATCAACGTGATCGCAGCCAACTGTGCTCGGCTCTCCGAAATCGAGTCCTCGTACAGCGAAAACGCTTGGAGGTACAGGTCATACCATGTCAAGCGACTAAAATCTTTCACCTCGAAGAGTGGATGACCGAGGACATCCCTGAATTGGCCAGTTTGGGGGGAAAGTTTGGGGGAAAGTTTGGCACGCGTGATCAGCCGGCGGCGGCAACTACCATTCTTGGACAGCGCACACCTTGCCATCCCGCCGTTTTCCCGCCGCGCTCAATGGTTTGGAATGGTGGTGTCGTTGAGCAGCCTTTGACTGGTGGGGCTGTCTGTTCAACTGTCATCTTCATATCCTTGTCCTTCGCTACATGACATTCGGAAGGCAAATCCTTGTCTGGTTACACCACCTGCACCTTCGTCTCATCTGAGTCACTTCCCCGCTCTCCGTCTCTACCTCCTGTATGGTCGCCAACACCTCCACATCAGATTTCACTGGCAGCGGATATTTTTCCTCTGGCCCCAGAGTCAGAAGTTGTGACAGCACGTATAACACATCAACTGGATCCTTTGTGGTTGACCGACTTCAAGTCTGAGGCTCGTGCTGTGTGCACCAAGTATATTCCTGCGATTGCAGCGTGTGTCGTGTACCCGGCATATCTGAAGCTCGTCCCCCTCTCCGGCATGATCTTTTTTTGCTCTCTTCATTGACATCCTTTGTAGTTCCCCCCTCGTTTTCTGGTTTGCGAGGCTCAGCGTGGCGTATGTCGTGTGCCTGTCGCATCCGGAACTCATCCTTTGTACCTTG
>JBBPNU010000455.1:0-17070 GCA_038091055.1 Leccinum angustisporum
TGTTCGATTCGTATCATTTCCACTGCACTACGTAGGGTATGCTATGTAAGTATGGTGTGATTTTCTTTGCTAAGAATATTGTATTGTTAAGCTGTAACTTGTAACGAAAGCTTACTTACTTTTTTAGCCATTATACTTTGATATACGTACGTCGGTACAAGTTGGTCAGCATTCCCAGTGACCCCCTTCGCAGTGTATTTCATTGGCGTAGCTTCTTTTGTTACTCTGCAGATGTCAGCTTCTTCTGAAGACTATACCCGAACGTGTGTTTGCAACCGCGCTTTCACCGACCTCGGCGCATTCACTCGCCATGAAAGAGGGTGTCAGAAAGGCAAGAAACGGCTCGCTGGCGCCCTTACAATCGCAAAGGAGTTTTATCAAACAAAAAAACGTAGGCTGAGTAGGCCGGGTACCAACCTGCTAAGTCTAGCATTGGACGGCAAGGCTGCGAGCAGTTCCAGTGTAAACTGCGCCCCTGAAATCCACTCGGAGGGACCCCGTTCTTCTGAGTTGCGTCAGGTAAGCATTTTAGTATGTAGTGATATCAGGCTGCGACAAATTCACCTAAATGTCCTTCTGTCCGCAACAGCAATTAACGGACGACGTGCCCTTGGCACCGGATGAACTTCGTTCTTTCGTGCAGCCCAGGTCAAGATACGATCAGGCTCAACTACCATCACAATTTCCAGACGTGCTGCCGGAATGCTTGGCTCCGCTCCCCCCTCCTGAAGTTTGTACTTCTCTCTTGACTGAAGCCTCAGACACAAACGATCCACCCTCTGCATCTCACAACATGGCGAGTCTTCCTGTCGAACAATCCCCTCACTCTATACTCTCCTCGGTGCGCAAGATATTCAAGACACAGTTGAACAGGTTCGGGTTATTCCGCGTGTACAACGCTTCCTCGCTTCCTCGTCACGACCCAGAAGATCCATATTCCGTTGAAAACGCTGGTTCGCAATCTACACTTTTACCGAAGTCAGCAACCCAATCCGAAAATCCTTATCATCCTTATCCCAACGAGAGTTCGATGCTTCTCGGTGACTGGTACTGGAACCAAGGGACCCAGAAATCCAAGGATAATTTCAGGCAATTGCTTGAAATTGTTGGTGGCCCATTCTTTTCGCCTTCCGCCGTGTCGGAGACCCCATGGGCCTCCATCGACAAGCACCTTGGAGAGAATCGATTCGATGGTGATCTTCCTGAATGGTTGGGTGATGACGAAGGATGGAAATGTTCCTCGGTCACCATCTCCGTACCATTCCATAGCCGGTCAAGGAATCCAGGTGTGAAGGACTACGTCATTCCGGGGTTTTACCATCGTTCCCTCGTCTCAATTATCAAGGAAAAGATTTCCAATCCAGCCCAGGCATCCCTCTTCCATTACGAACCTTATGAACTGCGATGGCATCCGCCTCACAGAGACCGTGACGTCAAGGTGCACGGTGAACTCTTCACCTCTACTGCGTTCCTCGAGGCACATCAGGCCCTCCAAGACTCACCCCCGGAGCCTGGATGTGATCTGCCTCGTGTCGTTGCAGCACTCATGTTCTGGTCCGATGCGACACAGCTGACTACTTTTAGTGATGCCAAACTATGGCCGCTCTACGTCTTTTTTGGCAACGAGTCAAAGTACCGAAGATCGCAGCCGACGAATAACTTGTGTTCTCATGCAGCCTATTTCCAGGCGGTAAGTAAGTATTTTCATTTTGCTGAACTGAACTTATCATTATTCTAGCTACCGGACAACTTCAAAGATTTTTTGGCAGAACATCTAGGTGACAATGCCCCGAGCAACACAATTTGCACCCATTGTCAGAGGGACCTCTTCCACGGGCAATGGAAGGTTCTACTCGATGAAGAGTTCATGACCGCCTACCAGCACGGGGTGGTCATTTTGTGCTGCGATGGTATTAAGCGGCGTTTCTACCCTCGTATATTTACATATTCTGCTGATTATCCCGAGAAGTACGGATTATATTCTTCCACATGGTTATTCCGCTAACCTCATTTCATTTAAATAGGGTTCTTATAGCGTCTATTCGCAATCTTGGAACATGCCCATGTCCACGGTGCACGCTTCCCATGACGCACGTACCCGACATGGGTACCCGACAAGATATAGCTGAGCGGGAACTACTACTTCGCGTCGATGATGCTGATCGGCAGGGCAAAATCCAAGACGCGCGCAGACTTATCTACGAGCGCAACTACGCCGTGAACTCGACGCAAGTTGAGGCGCTGTTGAAGGACGAATCTTTGATTCCCACTGTGGTATGTGTAGATTGAATTGGAGCTTGATGCATTCACTGACTGATGGTAGAACGCCTTTTCCGAGCGACTGCACCATTTTGATTTCAATCTTTTTCTCATGCTTGTCGTTGATATGATGCATGAATTTGAGCTTGGGGTCTGGAAAGCCATCTTCATGCATCTCTTACGCATGCTGGATAGCTTGAAAGGGAACAAGCTGCGGGAGCTCGACCAAAGGAAAGTGATTCGGACTTGATACTCCTCCTGTGCATGCAATTGACGTGTTTGCAATTTGAAGATACCGCCAGGTTCCTTCGTTCGGGAAGGATACTATTCGACGATTTTCGAAGAATGTGTCGGAGATGAGGAGAATGACGGCTCATGCCTTCGAAGATCTCCTCCAGGTACGTAGGAAGTTGGTGCTATAGGATTTTGACTAAGTCGAGCTCATTAGTGCGCCCTTCCTGTCCTCGAGGGACTTTTACCAGATCCTCACGATGCAACCGTGATGAAGCTCCTTGGCCTCCTTTGTTACTGGCACGGGCTTGCGAAGCTCCGTATGCACACTGACGACACTCTTCAACTGATGGATGATGCCACACAGTCTCTAGGGAATGCAATACGAGCCTTTGAAGCTGACACATGTCCCGCGTTTCGCACAAAAGAACTCAAGCGCGAGTCTGAACAGCGCCAACGGCGTGAAGCTCGCACTTGTCCCAAACGTGTCCCTGGAAATTCCGTTGCCACGACATCGTTCAAATCAAAGTCCTTTAATCTTCGCACCTATAAGTTCCACGCCCTCGGTGACTACACGGCCTCCATCCGGATGTTCGGAACAACCGATTCCTATTCCACTCAGCCAGTTAGTGACCTTCTACCCATATATCCAATTGATTTCTGATGTTTTCTCCAGGGAGAACGGGAGCATCGTGTCGGGAAAGGGCGGTACACCCGCACAAGCCGAAAAAATTTTGTTCGTCAACTAACTCGGATTGAGCGACGCCAAGCAAGAATACGCCGAGTTCGAGACCAATGATTTCGCTGCCATTAGACGGAGTCTGTTCCGAGTGCTCCCGAAGAACGCTATAATATCGGGAAGTCGCAACACAGACCGATTGATGTCGGTACCTTCAGGAACTCAGACGACCCAGCACTAAAGGTATGCCCAAATTTATTTGTTATCTTGTTCATAATTAAAGGAAGCGAGAAGGACTTCATCCCGAAGCTGAAACAACACCTTTTTCCCCGCATAAAGGCAATCCATGCAGACGCTTCCGAATCGAGTGCCGATGGTATGGCAATGGGCCTAGACCACAGCTACAGCAAATCAGAGGCCACCATTAATCAAGTATTATTGAAAGGCGAACGAATTTACCAGCATAATGTGCTCCGTATTAACTACACTACGTACGACGTTCGCCGCGGTCAAGACACCCTCAACCCTAATAGCGACCATCGCGATATAATGATGCTTCAAACGGGATGCGGGGAGGAAGTAGTGCAGCATCGCTTCTGCTACGCTCGCGTCGTAGGCATCTATCACGCAAATATTCAGTATATCGGTCCGGGGCTCAAGGACTACAACGCTCGTCGATTAGACTTCTTGCACATACAATGGTTGGAATGGAATCCACCCAACGGTGCGGTTGAGCTCGACACGTTGAGGTTCGTTCCGATGGACGACGACAATGCATTCGACTTTGTTGATCCCGCCGTTGCAATAAGAGGATGTCATCTCATCCCCGCCTTCGCAAAGGGAAGGGCAGATGCAGATTGCGCTGGATTATCCTCCGTAGCAAAAGACAGTGACGACTGGAAGCATTATTATATTAACAGGTGTCGCGATTTCATTTTTCTTATGACCGGTGTAACTCTATACTAACGTGCTATACTTCGAACAGGTTTGTGGATCGTGATATGCTACTTAGATACCACTGGGGCCTTGGGGTTGGCCATACCTATTCCCACACCAAAGACAGTGTACCGCACTCAATGGCTACTAGAACTCCCCACACCTCTCAGGGCGAACTTGACGATCTCGAACACATCGATTCAGAACTCGATCCATTCGGGGACAGTGCCTCGCATTCCCTTCTTGATGGGTTTGCTGACCTAGACAACGATTTTTCTGTTTCTGAACTCGACGCACTTGAATGGCAGTTGCCTGATACAGGAAAGGCATCCAGCCGAGTTCGAGTCAGTGACAAGCGACGCCCTAACAAATTATTCGATTTTACCTGCGTCAACGCCAGTACTTCTGAACCCCTCGTTCATGGGTTCGATGATCTTGGTGCTGGTCTATCGCTCGGTGAACTAGATGCTCTTGAATGGGAGGCAGAGTCTGTAGATGATGGTGGGGATAATGATGTCGGATCGGTTGACGAGTTGGAAGACGATCCGAACACTTTGGAGATGTACGAGATGTACGGTCCTGATTGGGATAACTGTAGTGATGAATCAGACTAGATACAGTTGAAATGCTCATGGGACCCGGCAAATCCCGATGCATTACCACGGATATGCAAGACGATACTAACAAGCATCTCTCTGAAAACCAGCACCGCTCGCAATCTGTAAGCTTGGTCTCCAATTTCTCTATTTTCAGTTACCAGAACGATCCCTTGCGAACCAAGATGCTCGTAAGTCAGCTTTTAGGCGACTATGTAACCTGCTTTCCACTGGCAGGTGGCGGTTTTATGGTATGTCCTTGTTGCTTCAATCCGTTGATTTTGTTGACACTGTGATAGTAGGGCAGCGAGTACGCTGCATGAATGACTGTGAGCGGAAGTTAGGTTGTCGTCGAGGTTGATGAGGTTCTTGAGACACTCCTGGAGGAGACTGGCCTTGTCACAGAGTACTTTTGTGTTGCGGGTGTTGCCTCGGATGCGGACACAAAGACGGGAAACTTGCGATACCGTCACGCTAGGTCAGCGGTTCTGGAGTCCTGGACGAATATGTTACAGTCTAGGTGAGTCATTTTATCCAGATTTGCTCCTGATGTTGACCAAGTTTACCAACCTGACGCAGGACTCGTTTGACGAAGTCTACCAGTCCAAAGTTACTGTTCTGAACACGCTTCTGAGTTGCATAGATCCTGCGACGATCGATTTTATACTCCTGTTCTCTACCATTGGGTCCGTTTTCGGAAATGCTGGTCAGGCTGCGTACTGCGCTTCGCAGTTGTGAGTGGAACATTTACATTTTTGATTAATTCAGTCTTTATATGCTAATGACGTGGAATAGGTATTTGGATCATATCGCGGACGTGATTCCGAACACCATCTCGATGTCTTTTCCCCCATCATTGATTCTGGTATCTTCAAGCGTCTCGTGCTCGCCTCGAAGGGTAAAGCCAACACGGCACAGCTCATCAAGACTGGAATGACGACTGCGCAAGTTTGTAATTTCATCTGGGATTGCCTTGTTCGAAAGATCGACCACCACGTTCCTATGCTCGCCATCAATGACGTTCCTGATGCCTTCCCAACATGTGAACCCTTGCTGTACGGACATTTGTTGCCCAAGTGGTATCTCTCTACCGGCGGTGGAAACGAGGAGGGCAGTGGTGCCGAGTCTCCTGCTTCGTTGCTCGCTGGGTTGCTGAACATGGACGTCGAGCAGATCAGCGAAAACGTGTTGATCACCAGCTTTGGTCTAGGCTCTCTTGGAGGTGAGTTACAGTTTGTTAGATTTAGATCGTAGAACGTCGCTGATGAGTGTAGTAATCAGCTCAAGTCGCGTCTGGGCATTCAGCGGGCCAGCCAAATTGAGCTGCTCGGTTCGACGACGATTGGCACTCTGAACGAGATGCTTGCCAAGGCTGGTGCGAGCACTGGAGGGAGCGAGGGTCTGGAGGATGACAACGGGTCGGCGAAGTATGGATACCCATTAGTTCCTATTCTCAACGATCGCCTCGCGTACGACCGGCCGTACACGGCTGACGCATCCCCTCATCAATATCGCATTTGGCTGGCTCAGGTATGAGTGTTTCGTTGTCTCGATATCGTTTCGTGCATAATCTAAACTAATGATTCGTAGCGGGAATACGACAACGCTCGCAAGCGTGCTGTTAGCAAGATCGACGCCAACATGTCTCGATATACGGAGCAACTCAGTGGGATACCCATGAAGGCTACTTTGTCACCATCAGCTCGGAGACACCTCTGGATATGGACCGTATGACGGAGGCAATCATAGAAGTCATCAACGCCACGGTGCCCTCCGTACCCCGTTTACGTGGAACGAGGACCTCGGGAAGCTTGAGCAGACCATTTACCCGGACATTGACTTCACGGCGACGCTTGTGGATCTTTCTGGAGAGCCCGACTCAGCTACCAAGGCCTACGAGATGAGCATCGCACTCAACAACGAGCCAAACTTTAGCTTGGATCGTCTTCCCTTGCTGATCGCCACCGCGTTCGACCTCGGCAACAACATGTGGGCGTTCAATATCATCGTCCACCACATCATCATCGGAGTTATCAAAAGCGACTTGGGAGATTCAACACGTCGAAGGGCTTTCGCCATCGAGCCTTGCGTACATCATGTACGTTTTTTCATCTATCCCATCTGGTGGTTTTCTAATCCCTCTCAAGGTTCACGAGCGGCAAGCCCAAAGGCGTGATGATAGAGCACCGCTCGATTGCCAACCTTCTGCAAAGTTTGGCCCTTTTTTGACAAGGTCTCCGCATCATGTCTTCGCTGGCGTATACATTTGACCCCTTCATTGTCGACGTGTTTCCTTCCGACTTGAGGGTTGACATGGGATCGCCTTCAGGAGATGTGGAGGATGAGCTGACGAATATCTGTTGAAGGCGCAGCATGGGGCATTCGGAGTAGCACATGACCTCTTCGCTGTCGGGTTAAACTCGTCGATGGCTGTTCAAGCCGCTGGTATGATTTCCAAGACCTTCAGGGTTCACATCGGTTTGAATCACATTTACCTGAGGTGAGTCATTGAGAAGAAACTCGGTCGTCAGACTGCTGACATATCTTGCCAGATCCACGATTCGGGAGCTTGGCAATCTAGAACGAGCTAAGCAGCATTACTTTGGTTCGACCGTGTGGTCGGAGCTGTTGCTCGTCTCCGAATTCAAGATGGACGATCTGGAGGCGACGTACGATTGACACTACGCCTCAAACACCGTCGCGGATAACCCATCACCATTGCGGACACCTGCATCTTCGCCCCGTTCTGGGTCCCGTGGGGTCCCGTGGGGTCTCTGTCCTCGCTCATGGTCGCGCACGGCAACCGGAACTCCTTGTCGTGCTCGGGAGACTCTTCTAATCCGCTCCACGCGAGCGAATGGTTTTGGTTGCGCCACCGTTGACTCGGGGCTATGTAAAGATGAAGACGTTTTACTCAGTCTTCGACTCCTGGCTTACCTGAGCAAGTAGTACCCCTGCGTGAGACAGGCATCTTCAAGTTATAAGCAGCGGGCTTCGTTTCATCCTGCCGCAGCCAATCTTCCGACCAACCGCGCGGCTCAACGTTCAACAACCGGTTGGGCCCTGACCACGCAACGCCAGCCTCAACCAGCTAAAGAGAGTCATGTTTCTTCCGCGTGTTGGCATCTGCTACTACGAGCCTACGAGAGGGAAAGAGAACGAGAAGGTGCCTTTGGCGACGACTGGTACTGGGACGATGATTAGTCCCCCTCGGACGACGAATCTCCTTTCTTTAGTTGAACGGTTCGCTTCTAGCCGAGTTCGTCGGAGAACGATTTACCCAATCCTGCTTCTCCCGAAATTCAATACTGGGCAGCGCAAAAGATAGCGAGGACGTCGAGGAGTTCGGACACGATCATGGGCACGGATATGTGACAGAAGGTGTGGATAGTAGTGCTGCGGCACGGGCGGAAAGGCGCACAAAGAGGTAGCGAGGAAAGGGCTGCGGGGGTGGGTGTTCCGATCCCCGGTCCACCAAGTCCAGCTCGTAGTTCCGAACATGCCTAACCCCACTATCGAAACCTTATTGGCTTCGACTGGACCTGTTTCGACAACGAAACCCATCTTCGTTGAATGTCATGTCTTCGTTGAATGTCATGTCAACAACCTTACGTGGTCAAATACCCAGCTGTTTCTCAACACCAGGCATTCCAGGCTCACCACCCAGAGTCATGGCTAAAGCATGATGGGCGTGTTCAGTTCGATGATCCGGAGTGTTTCTTTCAGGTCAATGTTTGTTTATATTTGGTCACATGGGTTCGGAGGACACGAGACACTACTACTGCCCGTCGTGCTTTCCGTATCCTCAGCATGGTGGATGTATGGGTGGGTCCACAGTACGATCTACGGTACGTCTGATTTCTCCAATCCACTCCATTCAACGTTGAAATATTGACTTTTGTTGGTAGCATCGACCCTGCTGCTTCAAGCACGTACGACGCTCTCCTCTCAAACGCGCTCCAAATTGACCCTCACCAGCGCCCGTCTCCACGGGAAATATAAGACGAGGTGCTCATCGCCCTCGTTCCCCGACGCGTCCGATGCACAGTCCCCGCCCTTCTCTTACGAAGCAACGAGCGCTCAGACAAAAAAAATTGGGCCAAGGTGTATGCAAGCTCGTGAAATATGTCCGGAAGGAGCACCGAGTGCCCAAAGACAGGAGATTATGCATCGACTTTTTGTTCGTTTTGGACTTTGATTTGAGGCGCGCAAATCTGGAATTGATCGCTCCCCAGGTTTCCACGAAGACGATTGCTGAAGGCGATCGAACGTGTCCAAACCGCAATGCCAACCTGATCGCGTTCGAACGGATCTAAGGGAGCGTCATCAAAGACCACGAATGGTATAAGCATCCAGGGGTGGCCCCAGAAACTTGAAAGTGTTACAACTCGCCGCCCGGCAGTCACAGTGCCTACCAAATGATAAGGCTTCTGTTCAGGATGTGGCGCGGTGCAACGAGTTGCCAAGGATGACGTCATGGGTGGAGATGTGTCGGTAGCCAATCATGAAGTCGAAAGGCTCGAGGTGCGTGTTGGTGATCTCATCGACAGAATCTCGCTGTGTGGAGCATCACTCCCTGTCGAAGATTGATCCGGACTTCCATCGCTCATTCGTGTCTGATACATAGCCCATTCAAATTATGTACTAGGTCGCAAGGTTACTATCTAGGATGTCGCTGACACTCGTGTGCCCTGGGTGAGTCACATTTTTCAATTCGGGTTCATTATAAAAACCCTCACAGTCTTGAGTCGTTTCTTGGCCCCTTGTCGTTAACTAGATATCCTTATTGGCAACCAGCGTTCAAATTACAAATAACATGCCCGAGCAAATCACGTACTACCATGATACTCTCAAGGTAATGTGATAAATCGTCTCCCAAAGCAAGGCTGCTGATAGATTGCCGTACAAGCTGTCACCTTGGTGTTATAGGTATATTATCAATTCTTCATTCTTCATGCTATACTTATCCAAATCCGTGGTTTACAGGTCGAAATGGCATTGCTAGAAGCAAGAGTGTCCTACACTTCATGTGGCTTTGATATTTACAACAAACCTGCGTGGTTTGCACAAGTAAATCCCCATACTGGAAAGGCGAGTGGCAGCGACCCGTCGCGCCCATCTCCTTGCGCACTGCTAATACGATCGTTCCCCGGGGGTTAGATTCCTGCCATCACCTACGGAGGACCCAATGTACCACCCGAAGAACCATCCCCGCTTTCTTTCGGGCTCGCGGAATCTATTATCATCCTCGAGTTCCTAGCTGATCTCTTCCCCAACTCCGGCCTCCTCCCACCCGCATCCAACCCGACCGCGCGTGCCCGTGTGCGGTTGTTCATCGACATCGTGACCCGTGACGTGGAGAAGCTTCTTTTAGAAGTTGCCCGCGGCGGTGGCACAGAGGCGTTCGACAAGATGATCCTGGGACTGGAGAAGCTCCAGGCGTTACTTCCTGATCCGGACACGGTCGAAGGGGGTGAGTACGCCCTCGGGAAAGACTTTACGAACGCGGACTGCGTGATCGTGCCTCTGCTTGCGCTCTGCTAACTGGCTTGCAAGACGGGTCTTGGGAGATTTGAGCCGGGTAGCGAGCTAAAAGCGAAGGAGGCGCTGGAAGGGGAGAAGTTTGAAAGGCTGAGGAAGTATCAAAGAGCGCTGTGGGAGAGGGAGAGCGTGAAGAAGGTGGTCGATTGCATCTTCGTTGGTAGGAATTATGGACGCTGACTTTTTTTTTTGCTGTTCAGGAACGCATAGAAGGTGTATGGAGGGTCAAGTTTGCTCGTAACTAAAGAAGTATTTCGTGTATCGATTGGATCCTGAAAGACATATGTATGCATGTATAGCATCCAGTTACAAGTAGGAACTTTCGGGAAGTTGAAGAATGGGAGTGAGCGATCGTTGTACCTGCGTTGTGACATCGCCCAGGCACTAGCTAAATGCTGAGGAACGGCGAGGAATGCGGTGGAAAGATCATCGATGTAGGGCATTGACAAAAGCAAAAGAACAGAACAGTGTGAACAGCGCAAAGTGCTTCGGTACGATACTAGACAGGAACATCGGCGACCGAAGACGATAAACGCAGTAACATAGAGAGAGATGCCCATGTAGACCTCCCACAATTTTGTCTAAATTACTTAACGCGAACCGATTGATGCTCAATAGAAGTATAGTCCTGGTCATGCGAAATGGAGGGAAGATTGGATGGAAAATCCGATGGACGTAAGTTGGACGTATCTTGAAGGCTCATGTGGACGATGGTGTTACTCACTGGAAGGCCCGGGTGAGAAGTTCCCAGCACGGCGTCGGTGTGTGCAGTGAACATTTCACCCTGATAAGTTGAAGCGCAACAAGATAATCGTGGACACAGCCACGAGAGTTTTGCCGAATTTCTACTTTCGAACGAGCCTCCAATTGGTTATTATTTTCATCCGAGGTCTGTATCCTCGCCGACGCATCGAGATTCGACAATGAAAGGATTGAGCATACCTACGACACCATGTAGAAGACAACCGTGGCCCAGATGCCACCTTATAATATTTTTTGTCTCGGCCCTCATGCGACTCTGGGAGTTTTTCGTTCAACGGACCACGGTTGGCAGTGGAAATGCGCATATATTTAGGCTCAAGGCTCCTCTCACTACTAAAGATCATCGACGCGTCCCCGACTCCCCGGATATAAGCCTTGGATGAGTGGCGTATTTCCAAAATCCCAACAGCAGACATTCACCCATCACAGAGTCATGGCTAAAGCATGATGGGTGTGTTCAGTTCGGTGATCCGGAGTGTTTCTTTCAGCTCAATGTTTTTTTTAAATTTTCGGTTACATGAGTTCGGAAGACACGAGACTGCTACGTATGTCCGTCATGCTTTCCATATCCTCGGCATGGTGGATGTATGGGTGGGTCCACAGTACGATCTACGGTACGTCTGTTTTCTCCAATCCAGTCCATCCAACGTTAAAACATTGACTTTTGTCGGTAGCGTCGACCATGCTAACTCAAGTACGTATGACGCTCAGGCTCTCCTCTCCCATATACTCCAAATTGACCCTCGCAGGTATATTCCAACTTCCAAGTCGCCAGTCGCAGTGCCTGAATGATAAGGTTTGTGTTCAGGATATGGCGCAACGCCGTTGACAGGGATAACTGGGGCTATCAGGATGGATGTGTGGGTGGCCAAGCATGAAGTCGAAAGGCTCGAGGTGCGTATTAGGTCTAATTACAAACAACATGCCCGAGCAAATCACGTACTACCATCATACTTTCAATGTAATGTGATACTAAATCGTCCCCCAGAGCAGGGCCGCTGATATATTGCCGTACAAGCTGTCGCCTTGGTAGGGTATAGTCATCAATTCTTCATGCTATACGTGTTATAGATCATCCAAATCCGTGGTATACAGGTCAAAATGGCGTTGCTAGAGACAGGAGCGTCCTACACTTCATGTGGCTTTGATATTTCCAACAAACCTGCATGGTTTGCAAGTCAATCCCCATACTGGAAAGGTGAGTGACGGTGACCCGTCGTGCCCATCTCCTCGCGCACTGCTAATGCGACCGTTCCCGGGGGTTAGGTTCCTGCCATCACCTACGGAGGACCCAACGTACCTCCCGAAGAACCATCCCCACTTTCTTTCAAGCTCGCGGAATCTATTGTCATCCTCGAGTTCCTCCCACCCGCGTCCAAACCGACTGCGCGTGCCCGCGTGTAGTTGTTCATCGACGTCGTAACTCGTGACGTGGAGAAGTCTCTTTTAGAAGTTGGCCGCGGCGGTGGCCCAGAGGCGTTCGACAAGATAATCGAGGGATTGGAGAAGCTCCAGACGTTACTTCCTGATTCGGACGCGGTCGAAGGGGGTGAGTACGCCCTCGGGAAAGACTTTACGAACGCGGACTGCGTGATCGTGCCTCTGCTTGCGTTCTTCCAAATTGCTTGCAAGACGGGTCTTGGGAGATTCGAGCCGGGTAGCGAGCTAAAAGCGAAGGAGGCGCTGGAAGGGGTCTCAGAAGTTTGAAAGGCTAAGGAGGTATCAAAGAGCGCTGTGGGAGAGGGAGAGCGTGAAGAAGGTGGTCGATTGCATCTTCGTTGGTAGGAATTATGGACGCTGACTTTTTTGCTGTTCAGGAACGCATAGAAGGTTTATGGAGGGCTAGGTTCCCTCGCAACTAAAGATGTATCTGGTGTATTGGTTGATTCCTGAATGACATGATGTATGTATAGTATCCAGTTACATACAAAGTAGGAACTTTCAGGAAGTTAAAGAATGTGAGCGAGCGATTGCTGTACTGCGTTGCGACATTACCCAGGTGCTCTAAATGGCGAGGAGTGCCGTGGCACGATCATCGATGTAGGGCACTCACAAAAGCAAAAGAACAGAGCAGGGTGAACATTCGGTAGCGATACTAGACAGGAGCATCGGCGCCCGAAGACGATAACATAGAGAGGCAGCTTGAGAGGCAGGTCCCCCTGGGCCAATACTCATAGCAACCTCACCTCTCCTAAATGACTTTCAACGCGAACCGATTGATGCTCGATATAGTTCTGGTCAGGTTCTCACCACTCACGGCCAGGAAATGAAAGGAACCGAGACTCGGAGTTTGCCGAATTTATATTTTCGGATGAAGGTTTCTCTTCACACTTACTCATCGAGATTCGACAATGAAAGGATTTCCGGGCACACCTACGCCACCAACCACATCACAAGTAGAAGACAGCCGTGGCCCAGATGGGCCACCTTATTACATTTTTTGTCTCGGCCCGCATGCTCTGGGAGTTTTTCGTTCAACGGTTGCTATTTAGCGGTGGAAATGCGCATATATTTAGGCCCAAGGCTCCCTTCACCACTGAAGCTCATCGATGCGTCCCCGACTCCCCGGATATATGCATTGGATCGGGTGGCGTATTTCCAAAATTGCTTCACGCGTTCTCACCAGGCGTCAGCTGAGGTATAGATGTAGCCTTCCCGAGCCGAGTCTCGTGGTAAACGAGTTCACTTAAATGCTGACCGTCCCGCGCTGAGCGACAGATACTCAGTCCGATAACATCCCCGCTCGCTGCTCTTCGCCTCACTTAGTCCGTACGCACTGACATCTTCCACACCGCCCACGGGAAACGGCGCATTTTATACAGCAACCCCAAATCAGATTGACTTGACATGCGTAACTCTTCAAGTACACAAGGTATCGAACATCCTCTAGGACGATTCGCAATCGATGAGAGTCGGCCCATGAAAATGGCTGTTATTGGTGCCGGCTTCAGCGGTATTCGGTATTGCGGCGGGTATCAGGTATGTCTGACACCATTCCGACTTCCCGTTCCTCTTAACGCTAACCGCAATCACGCGAGGTTTTCCCAGAGGATAAAAAACATCGACCTGACCATTTATGAGAAAGACGCTGGCGTTGGAGGAACGTGGTACTCCAATAGGTACCCTGTTCGTAATTCTATCTCTGGCACAGTCAGTGGGGTTCGAGCTCATGTCCTCTTTTTCACCTAGGGTCTCTCCTGTGATGTACCTTCACATACAATATGCTACCTCGTTCTTTTTGCGACGGCCCTTGTTTCTGACGGTAGATTTTCAGTACCAATTTACGTTCGAGGTGAATGTAAGTAAATCGCGAGCTCTCCTATGCACCCATATTGACGCACCCAGCCCGAGTGGTCGTCATTTTATTCATCCGGCCCAGAGATCCTCGCATATATGGAACGGGTAGTCGAAAAATATAGACTCGCTCCCTACCTCAAACTGCAACACGGACTCACTCATGCACAATACGACGAAGCAGAGGGAAAGTGGCATTTGCGGATTCGTCGGCCAGGTTCCGGACATTCGGACGAGAACCTGTCGTACAATGAGTTCGAGGATACAGCCAATTTTGTTTTCTGTGGCGCAGGTGGCCTGAGCCGCTGGTGGTGGCCGGCCATGGAAGGACTGAAAGACTTTAAGGGTAAATTGATGCACTCGGCTGACTGGGATACGGACGATTGGAGGGAAGGCATCAAGGATTGGAAAGATAAAGCGGTGGGCGTGATTGGCATGGTATGTTTGATCCACCCCATCTCTTGGGCTCTGGTTAGCAACTGATTTCGTCCAGGGCTCGTCGGCCATACAAATTATTCCAGCACTCCAGCCGTATGTCGGATGTACAATTTTGTTCGAGGGAAAACCTGGCTCGTACTTCCGTTTTATGCGGATAAAATTGCCAGTATGCTGGAACGTGATCCTGATATTGCCAACTGTACGCACCGAGGACCTGTTTTCGACCGCTGTACTCACATCATAAAGATACATTCGATGAGCAAGATAAAGCCAAGTTACGTGACCCAACGTTTAACAAGGAATTCTGTCACAGCTTACACAACGAGCTCAATGCGAGTATTCGTCCACCCACTTTGAGTTTCTTCATGTTAGGCTGAACTCCACTAGTCTGGGCATAGCTACACCTTACGGAACGCTGAGCGAGAGTTGTGCAATCATCGTGATACATTCACGGCTTACATGAAGCAACGACTGGCACCACCTCCGAGTCTGACAACACAGCACACGAGACAATGGGTGATGGTATTGTCATTTTGCTCAGAGCATACAGTCATCCAGTTTGCTCTCTTTTTCTAGTTCGTGTGTTACCCTACACATTTTGTAGTTAGTCTAATATTCCAAATCATGCACACGAGATGTTATAGTTATGTACAGGTTGAGCCATCATGGAGTGTGGGCAGGTACTAAGCCATGGGTGCCTGACCCCTAGTTACCCATGGTAATAAAGTGGTAACATTTGAAGAATGACATCAAGGGATAACATGGTGATCATGGCTGAGCTTAGATCGCAAAGATGATACTGAGGATAGAAGTTGATCTAGTGATGACAGGTGACAATGGAGGCATATAAAAGATAGTATCTGATCTACTGATGACATGATGGCATTTAAATAATAATATCTGAACTTGGTGGTATAATGGAAATATTGAAAGGATACTTCTGAAGTGGTGATAAAATGTCTACCAAGAGCTATAAGATATTATCTGTTCTATAAATCTATGATTTTAGTATGATAGTGCCAGATGTACATCTATCTGACTATATCAGGCTGATAAATAGTTGATCATATTCACATAGGCATATCAGCATTTAAGAGGTTTCCTGATTCAGACCCTCTGAGCTGGGTGGTAAAATGATGATACACAAAGGATAATGTCTTATCTAGTGACATCATAGTGAAATTTACAAGATGATGATATTCAGAGGGTGACATCTAATCTAGTAATACCACCATGTCATTCAAATAATGATAAGCTAGCTGGGTGATAAAATGATGATGCACAAAGGATAATGTCTTATATAGTGATATCGTAGTGAAATTAATATGATCATCAATGAGCTTGTAGCAAAATGATGATACTCAAAATGTAACATCTGATACAGTGATATCATGATGCTATTCAAAGGATAATATGTGAGCTGGGCAATAAAGAGATGATGCCCAAAGGATAATGTCAATCCAGTGACATCATGGTGACATTCAAATGATACTGTATGAGCTTGGTAGCACAATGATGATATTCAGAAGATTACATCTAATCTAGTGATATCACCATGACATTCCCATAGTATATTTTCATAATGTCTGCCATGTCTAATCCAACGATATCATGGTGACATTCAAATGATAATGTATGAGATAGGTAGCAAAATAATGATATTCACATGGTAACATCTGATCTAATTGCATCATCATGACATTCATATAATAATGTCTGAACCAGTGGTAAAATGCTGATGTGCAAAGGATCATGTCTAATCCAATGATATCATGGTGACATTCAAATGATAATGTATGAGATATGTAGCAAAATAATGATATTCACATGGTAACATCTGATCTAGTAATATCATCATGACATTCATATAATAATATATGAGCTTGATGAGAAATAGTGATATTCAAAGGATAATATCTGATCTAGCGATAAAATGTCTGCCAAGAGTTATAAGGTATTATCTATTTTACAAATTGATGATGTGAACATCATAATGCCAGATATGCAATTATCTGGTTGTTTCAGATTGATGAATAATTGATCATATTCAGCTAGGTATATCAGCACTTAAAAATTTTCCTGATGACCGTGACAGGAGAATTCGGACCGGTGCCGGCAAGCGATGAAAAAAAAAAATCAGCGCATGGCGGCTGTGCTGATATTGAATGTTCACTGGCGGTCGGGGGTGTGGCAGTGCTGAACATTCAGAGCCTGTCGGGATGGTAGTTCCACTATTTTACTACAGCTGTAGGGAAAATGAAGGTTCATTATTACAATGCTGCCTGTGAGGATGCACATGTGGGTTTGGGATGAGAAATGGAGGGCCGCGTTGTA
>JBBPNU010000456.1:0-17066 GCA_038091055.1 Leccinum angustisporum
TGAACATAGCGTGACACAGAAATGCCTGAGTATACCTTGATGATGGTATCCAGATCAGCCATGGGGGACATGGTAGATATTGATCATCAAGGTGCAATATACCTTCTTAATGTTAATCTGTTGATCAGAACAAATATGTGTGATAATATTAGGTCAGACCCTGATCAATAATTACAATCCAAACACCATTAAGGGCGTGAAGTGACAATAGAATACCTAGAGGATATCTGGCTGACAATTTCAAAAGCAGCCTGGAAGAACATGGCAAAAATTGATCAGATCATGTATGTGTGATAATATTAGATCAGACCTTGGTCAATAATTATAATCCAGACATCATCAAGAGCCTGTAGTGACAATAGAATACCTAGAGGATATCTGGCTGACAATTTCAAAAGCAGCCTGGAAGAACATGGCAAAAATTGATCATGGATTTCAATGTACCTTCTTAATGTCAATCTATTGATCAGATCATGTATGTGTGATAATATTAGATCAGACCTTGGTCAATAATTATAATCCAGACATCATCAAGAGCCTGTAGTGACAATAGAATGCCTAGATGATATCTGGCTGACAATTTCAAAAGCAGCCTGGAAGAACATGGCAAAAATTGATCATGGATTTCAATTTACCTTCTTAATGTCAATCTATTGATCAGATCATGTATGTGTGATAATTGATGATATGTCCAGAATTATTTACAATTAGATACCATTATGACCAGATTAGGTCAACTTATTAGGAAATTGGGGAGGTGATGGCATATCCAGTCATCAATTACAATCAAATCCCAGCAAGCTAAGATAATGTTGGTTCAATCAGACATTGCATTTTATCTTTATTATGGGCATGAGCAGATGTCAGTTGCCCAAGAGATGTCTGGATGATACAGTGGTGCCACAGAAAGGTCCCCCCCTGTAGTGCTGTACAGCACTTCCCCTGCTGTGGCCACTGGGGCCACTGTCATAGCACCACTGGCACACTGGCACGCCAGTCCCCACAATGTAAATAAATAATATACTATGTGTAGCCGATCTGGCCCCACGGTGCCGTCCTTCCCGTCACCGTGTTGCTGATGAGCCGCGCCGTCTCCCTATCCCTCCCCGTTCTCGTCGCGTCGTCGTGGTGCCGTGCCGTCACTCCGTCCTCCTCGTTCTCATCATTTCCCCGTGACCCGTCGACCCCGTCGTGGTGTCGCGGACGCCGCGTCGTCGTCGTGTCGTGGTCCGCGGCTGTTGCTGACCCCATGCCGTCTGCCTGTCCTGACCTTTTCGCCGTGGCGCGTCGTCCTCGTCGCCATGTCGCTGCCGTTTCCCCTTTTCTCCCCGTCGCGGTGCCGTCTCCCCGTCCTCCCCGTCGCGGTACCTACCGTGCCATCTCCCCCCATCTTCCCGTCCGTCGTCGTCGTCGTTGCCGTTGACGCACTGCTCGTCATCTCCTCGTCGTCGCCTTACCCACCGTGGCGTCTCCCCGTCTCCCCGTCCTCCCCATTCACCGTGACGCGTTGTCCTCGTCTACGTCCTCGTGGTCGCGGTGTCGACGACGCCGTGCCATCTCCCCGTCCGAGTCGCGGTACTTACCGTTCCGTCTCCCGCCGTCACAGCCTCCACCGTGGTCGCGGACGCGATATCTGTTATGGTGTCAGCCAGAGGTGGGGGAAAACCACGCGAGGACTTACCAACGGGGCAGTGGCGAAGTGCCAATCCGACGAGCGGTGTGGTGCCGAGGAGACGCACCAGGCCGTCGTCCCTGAGCGTAGCCCCTATTCCTGCGAGCTCGAGGAATTCAAGGCGAGGAACAGGATGAGCGAGGTTCGAGCACGCCTGAACATGACTTTCCGATCCGCAAGCCACTAACTCCTCCAACGCGGAGTTGTGCGAACTGCGTGCAGCCTTCCCCAACGTCACCAACGTGTCGTCGTCGATCATGCCGAATCCAGATACTTGATTCTTTGAGCGCAAAGGCGGGCGGCTCGTGCTATAACCGCCAATGTTGGCGCATCTGCCGATATGAGACGCAAGTACGTCAAATGAATGTCGCATTGGTGATGTCAAACTGCGCAGGAACGGCGAGCGGACGAGAAAACTAATTGGGTTGTCAGCGAGGCACAGCCTCGCAGTGCGATCGCGGTCAGTTGCGTGTAGTTCTTCATCGTCATGGAAGTGGAATTCGAATGAGTCTTGTGCGTTCATCTTGTATCTTATCAACAACCGTTCAGTTGCGTCCGCGACCATCTCAATGCATTCCATCTTTGGTCGGATAGAGATTGCGTGAAGTATTCGTCTGCCGCATTGAGCCGGGTGTAGGAAGCAACAAGGACATTCCGTCAATCCAATAGGGAACTATATTTTTGACCGAGTGCACAGATCCTCCAGTGTAATAAGCCCAACTCTAGTGGGCATTTCCTGAGAAATTGAAATGCGAGATGTAATCCTGTTTGCGTGTACAAGTATACGGCAGTTCGAATTCGTGGACGAAGCGAAAGCGGAGAGCGTATGAGATCGCTAGGGCCAAGGCTTGAGATTCTGCTTCAGTACGATTATGATGGAAAGATAGGGTTGAAATTGCATGCGCTCCGGTATATCCTGAGCCCCGAATCATATTGTCATATTCTGTAAGAAGGTTCAAAGACCTGAAATATAATAATCAGTGCCGACTCTACCAGGAGTAGATGAATAGAATATACATCTTGGTATTTTATTTGGGCTTGAGCTGTTCCTCGTACTCTGCTTCGTCGTCATCTTCTAACACCCAATTGTACTCGTGGCCATCGCCAAAAACGCTGTGGATTTTGTCCCGAGCACTAGGGCAGGTGAGTAAGGGAAGGTCACAGGGCGTCGATACCAGTAAGATCCGGTCGAGAGCCTATTGCTTATTCGAGTTTTTCCCTCTCCCTAGTACATCTCTCCTCACGTTCGCGCTCGTCCATAACACCAGCATCCTCATCTCCTGCCGCCCCCTGCCCGCCCACCATCCCAATTGCGCCGAATATCTGAACTTGTGGCAGATCGGCCGCTGACGAGATCATCTTCGGAGGACTCGACCCTTGCTTCCGTCTCGAAGAGAATGTTGGAGAACCGTTCTCACAGCCACGGCGAAGCCGTGTCAAATGGCTTTTGAATACAGTACCTGTGTTTTCTTCCAGGAGCTCCAAGTCGCCTTCTTCTGAAGCATCCTCCTCCTCCGAGTCCTCTATATATGAGATTAAGTATTTCCCCACACAACATCAAGGTCAGGAACTTCACCTCTTCCGTCGTTTCCTTCTTCTCCGTCGCTCCTCGTCCTCGTCGACAATGAAGCCTTCCCTTACCCACTTTTCCTCTTCCTCGTCATCTTCGGGTCCTTCAGAGTCATCGTAACGCGTCGTTATCGTCTGCCATGGTCGCCCTCGTCGGGTCATTGATTACCCATAATCTTGTCGTCGATCATCAACCCATGGACGACATGGTGGTGACCAAGTTGAGTAGAACGGCTGCAATGCAAGACGGGATAGATTGCATTCGGGATGTCGTTCCATGAGAGCCGGCCGAAGCACGTCGTATTGTGGCATGCCCACGCGAGGAGTCGTCACATAGTTCGTCGTTCGTCGGTGTCGTCGTGGTGGTGCCACCAGCACTTGCGTCATCGTTGTCGGGGGCACGCAGGTCTGGAATGGGGTGAGAAATAGGAAGAGGGGGAGAGGCTTGTTGTCGGTGCTGCCAGCACGCCAGGTCGTCGAGGGGGCACGCGCTGGTGGTGTGGACGAGGTCTGGCATGCCAAAGTGGGAGAGAGTGAGAGTGGTCGTCGCTGTCGTGGCGTGGTCCAGCCAGCAGGCCGCGTCGTGTGCGCGTGTGCATATGTTGTAGTGGTCGACGTGGGGCGCGAGGGAGCGGGATGAGGCCTGAGGGTGCGTGCGTGCACCGTTGTTGTCGACGTTGCGTGTGAGGGAGGATGAGGGGGCATGCGTGCGTGCGTGCGTGCGTGCGTGCGTGCGTGCGTGCGTGCGTGCGTGCGTGCGTGCGTGCGTGACGTCGGGGATTGCTGGAACAAGAACAAGTTAGCCAGCGCGGTATAGTAGTACATCATGTACATACAAGAACGAAACGCTGCAACAAGACTTGCGAGGGCAACTACTAGTCAACATGCACATTCAAATGGTCTCGAAGTTAACTACGTCACACTTTTTCTGAAAGTCCCATTCATAACTGATACACTGATATTGCACCATTCTAAGATGATGCAAAATATTCTACTAATCAACAATAATGTACCAGGAGTCGCGATGCACGAAAAGGAACAACGGAAACTAATATAAATTGCAGCCCAGCGTACCATCTGCCAGTGCGCGTTTCATGACCGTTGGAATTCTAGATCATGGCAGCGAGCTGTAGATTCATCCCCGCAGGGACGTGGCGAGCGGGTTGAGTTATTGGAGGTCGCGAGTATAAAGAGGGAGGCTGGTAGCTAAGGAGTTGAGATGTTGTACTTGTTGGCGCGTTCCCGCCAAATGCAGCCACTCAGCAGGTCTGGCCACCGTAAAGGTTTGGCCCAGGAACCCGACGATCGGACAAATGACCAGGCGTCGTGCGATCCGGTGTACGGGCTGGTGTAAGAGTGTCTGCACTATAAGGCGTCTTCTCCACCCAATTTTTGTGACTGGTGCAAATGCCTGGACAACATACGAGACACATAAATCATTGTCTCATGTCGTTACTAGGCCTTACCTGACTTTGAATGCATCCCACAGTTCCGGCACTCCCGCGACGGCTGTTTCAAAGAGACAGTATGATTCTGGTGTTACGCGAACTGGCTACCAAACAATGAGCTTCAGGATGCACGGAGTAAAAAAAGAATCACCCAAGTCTGGACAGTGGAGTTTTTGTTCGCCAAGAAACAGAGACTTAAAGTGGCCAGATTTTTTGCGGTTCAACGTGAATCCACAGACACTTTTTTTGGGGTTGGCAGCAATACAGTTCTTCAAGGACAAACCTGCGGGGTAGCGTAAACCATAATGAAACGCGGAAACGCAACGTAGAACTACTCACGAAGCTCGTCTTCAGATCCTTGCTTGAATTTTTCATGCGCCATCAGTTCGTCGACTTTCCAGACGGTGGCTTGGACATGATTGACACTAAGTTCGTCGAGATCAGCGGTTGGTCATTGTCTTTGCATTTGCCTGCGCAACCGTGCGTGTGAGACGTAACTGTGGGGCAGGTCAGAGACTCTGTAATCAAACTACGTCCGAATCAGACTGGGTGCTTGTATCCTTCCTTCTCTGCTACGCCAATCATGCCGCGGGGGATGACTCCTCTAGGCTTTAGCTCCTTCTCGATCTCGTCATAACACTCCCCACGAAGGAACTACGTAGCATTGATTGAATCCACTGAATCCAACTCAGCATGCATCCCAACGCGAAAATAAGACACATACCAGGATCAAACGAATTCTCCCCAAATCCACGTGGTGGCGCAGGTGTTCGATTTTCCATAGTGATGAAGGGCTCTGAGCACACCAGGTTTTTGTGAGGTAGGAAAAGAAAGAAAGAAAATAAACGAACCGGAACTTCAGATATGTAGTCCCAAATCAACTTCTCGCGCATCCTGTAAAGCTCCACATCAAACTCAACTCAGTCTGTCAATTCGGGAGAGGAAATTAGTCTATCGCATCCGAGACGGAATGAACTGTTACTAGGAGTGTCACCTACAAAGAGTTCTAAAGTTTTGGTGAGGACGAACCGCGTCGACGCAGGTATTATGTAATTTACTGAGTCCGTAACCGAGACCGACGAGTCGGAGACTGACTCGGACTGACTCGGAGACAGAGCCCACGAAGGCCACCAGAGCAGAACATGCACTGCGCGCAGGTCGACTCATTTGGAAAGAACAGATAGAGTACATCGACGCGGTCGTTCTGGAATTAGTGTGGGGATGGATTGACATGCTTGACAACTGCCTTATCGAGGTCGTGCCATGCGGGGAGGGACGCGCGAACAGGCGGTACCCGTATGTATTGAGACATACGATAGTAAGAAAATGAAGCAAAAGTGATTACATCAACAAGCAAGGGTAACCCAGAGCTAGAACTCGTATCCATTGACAGCAGCCGCATAATCTAAATCTCCCCACCCATCCAAATCAGCGTAGTCCTCCCAGAGAGATTCAGACTCGGAATCGGATTCTAAGTCAGACCCAACAGAGCTCAGACGCTCAAACTCGAGCTCTGATTCCGGGTCAATCAAATGTTCCAAATCATCGAACTTGTATTCGGCATCGTTTGCGTAATTTGCAGTCTCGTTGCTTGAAAACTGTTGAGGTGAATGACGAATGAAGTTACGATGCTCCGAGTCTGGATTACTGCAAATCGGCGATGTTGAATGTGAGTATGTATGTCCGATGCCAAGTCCCCAGTGATAACGCATCATCATATCACGGTCAACAAATCTAGATTGTATTGATAGATCAGATGGATGAACGAGACCCTCCAGAGTCCAGAGTGACTCACCGGTTAACGTAGTAACATCTCCAATCACCCGCATCACCAGCACAGTGAGACATCGAAATCCTATCCGTATGAAGCAAACCGTTGGCAAACGAGGGGATGATATGGCAACTTCGGAGCACATCGGAGGGGTCAACAAATCCGAATGCGTCCTCATCAGCTATCGGCAAAAACCTGACAGTGTCTAGGAGGGTCTGCTCCCATCCCGAGACTGGGGTAGGGTCTTGTATAACTTCAAACCACCTTACCCACAGAAATTCTATCCGGCGTGCCCGAAAGTCGTTTGATCCCGGCCCAGTGTATAAGACATTAGCGTGGAAAATTCCCAGCACCCGCGCATAACTAAACGGGTGCTCGTAGTCATCCGAATTTGATAATAGCATAACATCTGGGTGATCAGTACGAGGGTTGATAGTGTCGAATTCCCGCTGGAGGTCGTAGGTAGTGTAATTGATCCGAAGCAGGCGGTGGCGATAGATCTTATTTCCGTGGAACAGCACATGGTTCAGCTGAGATAGACGAGGAAAGGCGTCGTGTCCAGAAAGTTCCGGGCAAGTGTCCGGCACAATATCATCATGCCCCGGCATCCTCTCTTGGTGGATGGCTGCAATGCGAGGGAGAATATGTGCCTTCAACTTCAAAACAAAATTCTACACCAGGGTTCAGTAGGCTAAAATAAAAAGGTGATGCGGACTGACTCTGGTAGCGGGATCTTCAATGTTAGTTTGCACGAACCTAGTGAGCTCTTCAGGAAAGTTTTGAGAACGACCAATAACATGGTGTTCATCGGGTCTATCTGGAACGGGATCTGCAAGATGGAGTGCATCGCGTTTCATGCGAATGCAGCGGATCCGAGCTTGCCGCCGCTCAATGGAGGCGATCTGCGGTATATAAGCTTTTCGACTGGTTCTGATGAACCGACCTTTGCTTGTACGATGTTCTAGCTCTCCCTGAATAAATGCTTTTACAACCACTGCTCCAAGAAAGCGCGACACGTACCGATTGTGTGGAATAAGAATCCGTCGTGCCGTACATTCGGATCTGTGACGGATAGTCTGCCAGGGCGTGAAGCTTATAGGTTTGAAGATTGAAGGTTTTGGGTTGTCGTGCCTGCACATGCGATGTGGTTCCCTGTACCTTGCTCGATTTGCTTTGTTTCTGCTGGGCTTGCCGTCGATGTCGGGATGCAGCTTCGCGAGGCAACTCTTTTGTTGCAAAGGTACGATCGGAGGCGAAGTTGCGAATGCGATCTCCGAGATCCTTCGTCACCATGTCCAAGGCATGGAGCGTTTCGTCGGTATGTAAACGGAGCTTGGCCAGTCCGTGCCAGTGACAAAGGACAAAGAGCAATTGTGTTACTTGTGTATTCTGCGGTTCAGGTAGCAAGCCGGCGAAAACCGGGATCGAACACTGTCGGACAAGTCGTTTCAATTGAAGCGACAGGAAGTTGCACAAAGTACCGACCTGTAGTACGTCTTCGAAGTCTCGCGCAGCAAACTGCTTCATCTCCGAGACATTTTTTCGGAAACGCCGGATGGTGTCCCGACCGAACGTTGACACCTGACGAAAACTTTTTGAAGTCAAATTCAACAGAACGTATCAATAGAACGACAGTGCTCACCGGCGATCAAGTTCAGCGAGCACATTACCTTTGAGGCTATCCACAATGCGGAGTAAGTGGATGAAAACGGCTTTCCAGACGCCGAGCTCAAATTCATGTAGCAAGTCCACAACGAGCATTAGAAATAAATCAAAGCCCATCGGACTGAGTCGCTCTGAAAATGCGTTCTGCACAAGTAGAAGTATGAGACCGAATTCGACCGGAACCTAAGTATACGCACGACAGTTGGTACTAGCGATTCCGACTTGAGGAATTCTTCAACCTGAAGAGTGTCGACAGCATATTGTTGCCCGTAAATCAACTGACGCGCAGTCGAGACCTTCGTGCGCCTGTCCAGCGTGTCGTGACGAGATAACACATTGCGTTGCAACATGTCACTTTCCATACCCATATCCTGTATTTTGTCTTTACGGATCATGCACCGCGGGCAGGGACATCCACCCAGATTACGGATGGTTGCTATCAGTACCCTGTGGACCCAGTGACATAAGTCGTGAGTATCAGAATATATATGAACATACTTCTCGGGGTAATCAGCGGAGTATGTAAATATCCGGGGGAAGAGACGCCTCTTGATGCCGTCTCCACACAGAAATGGCATGCCATGTTCGTATGCCTGCAGGAATTCATCATCTAATAAATCCTTCCATTGTGCGTGAAAGAATTCTCTGTGACAATGTGTGAAAAACGGGTTACCGGGTAGCTTGTTATCCCCAGAATGCTCCATCACGAAGTCTCTGAACTCGTCAGGCAACTATTTGAAGGATAAACAATTAGTCATCAATATTTGCGGACAACGAACACATACAGTCTGGAAATAAGCCACGTGTGAGCAAAGATTCGCAGTCGGCTTACATCGAGAATACTTGGACTCGTTTCCGAAGTACATATAGAGAGGCCATAATTTAGCATCACCAAAAGAAGTGAGCTGGGTAGCGTCGGACCAAAACATCAAGGCTACGATTCGTCGAGGTAAAGTGCACCTGCTAGCAGAATCTGGAGGTGCTTCCTGTAATTGACGGTGCATTGAAACAAAGGCTTGCGAATAAAACAATTCGCCGTAAACGCCAATATCATCAGCCGCATGGGAACGTCTCCAACGCATGATATAAGGTTCGAAGCGAAAAGCCTTGCAGCGCGAAGGGTCCGAGAGCTTATCTCGAATTGTCGAAAGTAAAGATCGGCGATAGAAAGTAGAGATCGTATAATCTCTTGGACCGGGATCTAACGAACGTCGATGAAATGGAACAGAGATCGTAATATTCCTCTGCATCCAACCGTCACCCTCGGGTAACCAGTCTTGCGATTCGCCCGTGGAATTTGAAGGCAGTGTGTGGGGTGTAACGCGGATGCCTGAGTCACCAAGTTCGCGGTCGATTGCAGCCCAATTAGCACGACACAAGTCCTCCGGCTGGAAGTTTGCATCCGTTATAATTTCTATCAGACTTTGAAAATTTTTCTTCGACTTTTGAATGCCATCGTTCCAATACCAATCGCCTACGCGCCATGAACTTTCATTCGGATAGGGATGGAATAGATTTCCAGAGTCAGAGGGCGGAGACGCGGTAGGTTCAACCCCGAGTTGTACTTCTGGAAGTGTGCCACTCCCGCTCTGGTCTTCGGGATCATTGGCGGGAACGGAGTCTTCGTCATATACACGAAATAAACCAAATGAATTTGTTTGAGTGGTCACAACAGAATGATGTTGCTTCAAGGGTGGTTGGACAATCTGAGTATTTGAGTCGGATAGGGATGGGGATTCGGATCCATCCGAAGGACTGACAGAGGGCACGTCACTAGCTTCGTGCAGGGAAACTGCATCCTGTGGAGGTAAAGGCAAAGGAGGCTCAGGAAGCACGTCCCGAAAGCGTTTGGGAAGTTGACGGTTGCTTCGCCGGTCCCTGCGAATAGACAGCGGTAATGAATCATCATTGACCTACATCCTCGTCAGTCAGATGTATTCCAGATGATAAAAGTATTACCTTGTCGAGCTCTCTCCCACTGGCAGGGACCAGGGCAGGTTGCGTCGTAATCAACGACTCGGACGCTGGAAAGTCTGACCTCTAAGTCAATCGTCGACGTTTAAGTATGAGACTGTACGTCACGCACCACCAATCACTCGATCCGGGGTGGGAAGTTCTGGATGGGACAAAGAGTCTATCAACAAGTCGTTGCCTTCAAGTTGGACACGACGCTTCTTCGCGTGATACGATTCCTTTGCTTCTCTGAGAGCGCTTGCCAGACGCTTCTTGCCCTTCTGACAGCCTTTTTTATGTCTCGTGAAAGCCCCCGCATTGCCGAAAACGCGGCCACATACGCATGTGTGACCTGAAGTTGAACCTGTGGAAAACATGAGTGGAACCTGAGCGCTGAGTCACAGCGCCAGGCTTCAATGAGGCTACTAGTAAGAGCAGTCAGTGCGCCGAACGTCAAAAGTAAGTTACCGCGCACTTTCACGGTACACCGCAAACGAGTAGTAAAGGCCAGTGACAGGCAGCGCCACGCGGTGGGCCATGCTATTTGCTAAGCATTCAAGCGATGCCAGTGATGTGAAAACACGACTTACGTACTATCATGTGCCAGCGGCAGGTTTGAGACGAACAGAGTCTGAGTCAGTGAGTCAAGCTCACAGTGAGCGTCACTGCCAGGCCATGACCGACACAAAAAAATGGCCATTTATTGAGCAGTACGTCGACCTACCCGTCATCGACGCACATCTAGATAAGTGTGGTAGGTGAAATTTGGACGGAACAGGCGGCCCAGACTCGGAAACGAACTGCACAACTTGTACCACCGGGAACCGTATATTTACCGATAGTGGTCGCAAATAATGAATAGCACAAGCCTTCGGAAGAGACGTAGTGCCAGATAAGACAACCACACAACGACGTGACCTATACACGGTCTAACGTACAGATCCTTTGATTGAGCGGAACACTACCAGCCAACATTGTGAGCCTATCACTCATTGAGTGCCGGCGCTCGGGTATGATCCACTGTCCAGGAAACCGGATGATCCACCAAATCCTCGTAAAACCTGGACGCAATCTTGTTCGTCTGTCCGTCGTCCACTGCCGACATCGTCACAATCACAGACCGGAGCCCTCGTGTCGTCGCCTATGCCTGTTATGCTCTCCGTGAGTACTGCGCTCGACTTATCGTGTCACGCCACACTCCAAAGTAGTTCACGTCACCGGCGAGGCCCGAATTCCGAGTCGGGGAGTTTGACTCGCGGCACTAGTCAATTGCTAAGACAAAATGTACCAGTCTGCGCTGCACCGAAATGCGCAACGCAGCTGTTACGTGCAGCCAGTCGGTCCCCTGCTCAGTCGTAGGCGAGGCTCCCGTAAAAATGTGACTTACGATGGCGGCCGCCAGGGCTGTTTGAAATCACGTGGGCACACTGCTACGTTGAAGCAGTGAGTCAACGGCCTGTGTATGGTATTTTGCAGCCCAGACCCCAGCGCAAAGGGCGGCTGTGACACGTCCAGAGATCCAGATGGGAGGGTAACTTGAAGCAGCAGGGTTAAAGAGTATGTAGCCGAGATAGTGGATACGTAGCGTGGTATAGTCGTCAATGAAGGGCCGAAACCGGGAAGGGCCGACTCAGACGCTGCCTGCGAGCGAGGAGCAGGAAGAGGAAGGGGATCGCGGAAGTTCATCGGGCCTGGTCCGCTCGGAGTGGTTGGCCGGAGGAATTTGACATAGGTACGACGAAATTTGCGGGAGACGCACTTTGGTGTACGGATGAAAGAGAGAAAAGACGATGAAAGGAAAGAAAGACGAAGGACGTACAGCAAGGACCCTCGTCGCAGGGGAGACTGATCGCAGGCCTGTTTGGATGTGGTCGCACGTGAAACAGCGGCTGAACCCTTTCTACGTCCGCCCGCGGTGGCATTGAATGGAGACTTTCGTTGGCGTGGTACTTGTTAGTCACGGTGTGGCGGGCGAGAAGGTCACTAAGTTGCAAGTGGTTGGTGATGATATGAAAGGGTCGGTGGGTAAGTGGCGTTACCTTCTGGCGAACTGATAGCTACAAAACTGACATTGATGCGGACGATCGCCCGTGTTTGTTTTATGCTAGCGCGTGAGGACGAGGTGTAGCGAGGAAGTAGGGAACGTACGTGATCAAGTCGATCGAGAGTGGTGATAGCTTTCGACCGGACGGCACCATGGTATGACCCCATCACGAAGTGTTACAAAGGTCAGCCAACCGTGACATTCACGAGATCCGCTTCTTTCTGAATCGATAGGAGATGACGAATTGTACTGATAGAATCGATCAGTGTCTTCGACGGCGCATGTTCGTTTCGAGCGCAGCGAGATGACTGAAAGCGTCGAACGCGCAGATTGCCGCATGTTCTAGACGCGGCGCCGGCAGAACCCGGAGTCCGCTGACTTCTCGGAGTTCTCACCAGATCGTGATCTTCGTGATCGTGATCTATAAGATTGGTATAAAATGAGAGCAGATGGCACGGCTGGGAAGTTACACTCCCACCATCAACATCTGCCACCACTACTCGTCACTACTATGTCATCTGAATCTAACTACTCTCAGGCTAGGTAACTTTAATATATTTTCTTATGGTGAGTTTACTGATATGGATGCTGTACTAACTAGCTTTGAGCCTGCTCAGCCTGGATCAGGCCAGCAGAATTATCATAACTACCAGGCTCCTCACTGGCAGGCTAGGTAAGTTTGATATATATATTTTAATGGTGAGTTTACTGACATGGATGCTGTAACTAGCTTTGAACCTGCTCAGCCTGGATCAGGCCAGCAGAATTATCATCAGCACCAGGCTCCTCAGGCTAGGTAAGTTTGATATATTTTCTTATGGTGAGTTTACTGACATGGATTCTATAACTAGCCTTGAGCCTGCTCAGCCTGGATCAGGCCAGCAGAATTATCATCAGCACCAGGCTCCTCAGGCTAGGTAAGTTTGATATATTTTCTTCATCACGAACTCAATGAGACTTTGATATAGGCTTATATGACATTATCTTTGTAGCCATGTATACAATTTATATCATTATGATGTACAGATCTATATAGCTAGATAGCTCATCAGTGTCATGGCATGAGTTGACAATAAGTAAATGAGAATTCCATATTGGCAATATGTGTCTACTTGGTAGACAATATCATCTTCATCATGAAGCTATTGTTTGTCAGCTCAAGTCAAGTTGAGACAATTTATTATTCAACTATTATGGAGACTTCTTTCCATAATAGTCAAATTGATATCTCTGACAAAGATCCATCTTCTGTTGATACACTCTCTAATGTACCTGACTGGTTCCATCTTAGCTAACCTTACAGAGTTCCAGTGTGAGTAAGAAATTTCAATGCTGATGCAGAAGATCAGTGGTGCTTTACTTCCACATATTGTTCACTTAACCCATCATGACATTAAAGACCAAATTTATTGCCTGGATCATTGAAGTAGACAAGTATTGTCACATGTTCAAATAATACAAGGACAATCACATTGTCATCCAATTAAAAATACCACCAAGAATTCTCTTATTTTTCACTGGTAGTCTATCAAGTGAATATTATCAATTCTTCATTCCATACAACATATGGTCACTAATTTTTATAATTTCGACACCAGGCAGCTAACATCATTCTGATATCATTTTATCAGGCTTGTCTAAGTTCCTCCTTGTGTGCAATGTTTGACTATACATTTCCAAATTCTCTACATCATGCAGGTAGTAACATTCTACCATGACAGGTCAGTTTTGCTTTTTTGACAGGAACTACAAACAGCACCATATGTTACTGACCTTACAGGGCAAGTCTACCATCCCCATAATTGACAAAACCATCAATAATTTGCTTATTATCATTAGAATCTATCAGGTAGATACTGTAAGTTCCTCCTTGTGTACATTATTTGACCACACATCTTACATTTTCTACACTATGTAAGTAGCAACATTTTGTCTTCAAAAGGTCAGTTTTATTTTGTTGATAGGAATTACACATAGCATCATATGTCTCAATCCTGTAAGGAACTATCTTTCCATTACCCAATTGACAAAACCACCAATAATTTACTTGTTGCCATTGAGATCTATCAGGCAGATATTGTAAGTGGCAAATATTGTAAGTGCCTCCTAGAGGACCTTGCATGCAACATCTAGTTCTATATATCATCTAGCGTAGAATTATTGGGTAAATTAGCTTGATGCGTGCATTTTGAATCACAGAAAGCAATTATTATATTATACTAGATATCCTCAATTTCATCACCAGTGAGGATTATACAGACAACAGAGATAAATATGTCGTCTCGCCGTTGTCGCGTCGCCACTGGCAGTCGGCATTGTGCCACAGTCGAGTCGTCGTGTCGGCGACTCCGCATGCCTGAGGGAGAGAGGAAGTGCCAGTGAGAAAGAGAAGAGGTTGAGGGACCGTACCTCGTCGGCGTCACCGTGCGCCTGCTTCGTGGGCCTCGATCTCGATCTCGTCTTCATCGCGTCACCCCGACCTTGTCGTCTCGCTGTTGTAGCGTCGCCACTCGGCGTCGTGCCATCGTCGAAGTCGTCGTCGTCGTGGTGTCGGCGTGGACGGCTTCGTTTTGGCCGTTGTCGTTGTCGTCTCGCCGTTGCGTGTCGGCGACTCGGAATGCCAGAGTGAGCCTGAGGGAGGGGGAAGGGAGAGCAGGTAGAGTGAGGAAGAGAGGAAGAGGGACCGTACCTCGTCGACGTCACCGTGCGCCCGCGTCGTCCTCGTCCTCGTCCTCGATCCTTCGTCACTGAAGAAGTCAACGGTGAGATCCGAGTCATCTCCCGAAAGGATTAGCTAAACATCGTCGTGTCTCCAGAGGACCTGCCCGACGCGTACTCAAACGGACGTCCGTTACGGACCATGGACGCCGAAGATTCTAATCAATTAAACGTAGACACAATTATGGTGTGAATTTTTACGTGGACCCAGAAGCCGCAGCCTGAGAATCGCGCTCCCTGTACTCTGCACGCTTTTGCCGAATCCTCGCCAATGCACTATTCTTTGAGGGTAAACGTTCTGTCTCAGAGTAGAGTGGAAATACTTGACTGTTTCACAAAATCAGCCGCCGAATGTGAAAACTGATTTTTAGGCTTACCGATTCCACCACATCAAAAGCTGATCCACTTCTCCCCTCTCTTCGGGATCCTCAAGTAGTTCCATGACACTGTTATAAAACCGCTCCGAGTCAGTTATAAGGTCTGTCCGAGAAAACACTTGAGCAGAGGTCAAAGAAAAGCGAGCCTGCATATTTCAAATCACATAAACGTTAGCAAGCTAGGCTCGTGTACAATAGCGAGTACACATTACCTGCGTTGCAACGTATCCAATCGATGCCTTCGTGACAGCACGCATGCCGTGAATCCGCGCATTACCGGATCGCGTTGCCTTGGGTTCTTGGTCGACCGAGCTAGGCGACGTGAAAATGTGTTTGAAAGCCTATTGGGATCAGCGAGGCTGCGCGATAACAAAATATAATGACTTACTGAAACGAGAAGCCCGCTCCGAAGTAATCCGTTCCATGGGTCCTCCATATCGTAAGTGTAATTAGCATATAAGAACACCGGCCACTGGTCCCCGGCAACCTGAATTTGACCATTCATTAGCTTGTTCTTAGTTCTGATCGTTTTGTGATAAGTGGATGAGCACGGAAACAATTTTTTTGGAAACCTACTCATTGTTATTCCAATCGAGACCAGCAGGGCAGAGTAGTGCACCCGTCCGCTCGTGATTAAATCCCCGGCCAGATTTCACATTGCGCGGTATATGGGGACTAAGCGACTGGCCTTTGGGCGTGATCCAGTCGATCACGGCACTCTTCATGCCCTTCGTATCATCGGCCCTGGCGCAGTTAGAGCCTTTCTGAACCTAAAACGATGTCAGATGTTCGTTACCGTGAGCGACGAAAGAAAAGAAAAATACCATGTCGGCAATATGCATAACATCTTCTTCAGAAGATTCCATCAGACGCCTTTCAAATCCGGGAATCATCCGTAGCAACTCCCTAAACACACCGTGTTCCTTACGTTCCCTTGAGGAATAATCAGAAAGAGCGTACGGTACGTCGTCTACAACTTACGCAGCAGTCATGTCTTGTTCATCTTCGCCTTCTCCGAGAGAGACGAGGCCATTAAGAATCAGTGTTTGCACGTTGCAAAACGCGTGTACTGCCCGACCAAAATGACGGCCATGGTGTACTAAGGGGTCCTGCGCCGTGCTACAAAGGATTAGTAAACCACTCGTTGCGGGGACGGACATCGACTGACGGTTTTTTGCGTGGCGCAGCCTGCAAAGCGCTTGAAGGGCCGCGTCTCTGTGATGCAGGCGCCCCAGACGCTGTTTCATCTTCGCCGTGATCGCGAACTGCTGGCATGTCTAAGTGGGAGGTGATGAGCTGCACAGGATGGTATTTAGGGAACTCGTGGGTCTCCCTTTATACTCCTGGGCGGGCCGTCGATCAAGCTGATTTAGGCAATGGCACAACGCCTCGCCAACTTTTTTGTGATTACAAAACCGACAAGTGTCGACGGGTGGCCGGCGGGAGTTAGCCGACGAGGCAAATTATGTGTTCCGCCTAATGGACCTCAGGGTGAGATGCATTATCTGCCGTCGTGTCCCAAAACTGACACGACGCTTACCAGCTTTGAAGTGGCTCCAAAACCGGCCAATGTCGACGGTGGCCGGCGTGAGCCTACCCGACGCTTGTCGTTTGCACACAAATTGTCATTGGCTGCTATTTTACCCTACACCCGCGCTTGAGCGACCGCCGACAGTCTGCACCGTACGTTAGCAATCATAATCTGCTGACGGAAGAGGACATCGCGATTACGTATCTTGGGAGCATGCCCCAAGCGTAGGGATCTCGGAACCTGGAGATACGGCGTCAGGATGCAGAGGCATCTCTGCACCACTCATCGCTATGTGGTAGGAACTCATACTATAAGTTA
>JBBPNU010000457.1:0-17057 GCA_038091055.1 Leccinum angustisporum
CTGTTGCAGCCACAGGCAAGCGTTGACCCGGGTACGTTTGGTTCGGTAGTGTACCCACGTCGCAACTGTCGTAGGAGTATGGCCACTGCAATAATATACGTCCGAACGACTCTCACTGAATCTCGAACGAGGAACTTACCAGCCCCTCCAAGCTCGCACCGAATCCGGCGCGTCCCAGATTACCCATTGTCCATCTTTTCGAACAGTGTCAGACACGTGCCAGCAAGACGCGATCAACACTCACACGGCAGGCCACAGACCGCTGTGTAAGTAGTACCGGTCAGCACGCGATCACGAAAAATAGCGTTGCGCACGCACTGGATATTGTTCGACCCCGGCAGGATGACAGAAGCTGACGACACGTGAGACGATGGACTCTAGACTATTCAACGACACTTACTCTCGATCAATCCGCCCGTGAAGCAAAACTTGTTCCTGTCGTCATCACGCCGCTCAGTACCCCATCACACCATCCTCAAGAGAGGTACTCACCATGACTGAATCTAGAGCATTGAGGTATGATGAGAACGCAGCATATAAGGGCGCGGTAGTCGGATAACTTACCATGCCCGATCGATAGGTCAAGTTGTGATTCGTTGTCGGATCCTGCTGGGACAACGTGATTGCCAACGAGCCGTTCTTGGTCGTCACTGCAGCGGGATCGTACCACTCCAAATCGTTCTACCGCGTTTCGACCGCGATCAGCACCCATGTCCTACGACCACGCTCGGGAATACTCACCGTCCCCCAGTAGTGCAAGTTAGGTGCTTCCCAATATGGATCGTCGCCTGCATAAAACGTGCGACCCTCGACGTTGAACTCGTCTGAAAAGACGAGCTGAAACACGTCGCTGGACATGTACGACTGTTTGGTAAATGCCTCTTGTGGGGTGTCGACGTCGATGAGACCGCGGAGGCCAGGCATGACAGGGAGCTGACCAGTCGCGTTGATACCGCCGACGTTAAACCCGCCTTGGTTGGTTGGTTTGTGGCGCACAAAATGGCTTGCGACCGGTAAGCCTGTGGACACGCGGGAATTAGAACCTGCTTGTAGGGACAAGCGGGAGGCGTACCTATACTGGAAACGCACGGACCATGAGGGCTGGAACAAAATGAGAGGAAGGGAACTCACAAGAGGGTAATACCGCCGACGGCGAGCAAAAATAGACAACCGAGGTTGGCGAGACCGCGGGCGGTACAAATGGTCCCGCCCTGGTCAGACTTGAGATCGCGCTTCGGGTCTGGAGTGTGGAGGTAATCGTCTGGTTCGGGTGTTCCAATCGCGAGTGCGGTTGAACCCCATTCTGCAGGGTTCGGTTTGAGTGTGTACTATCTGGTCGTTAAAATTGCCGCGACTCGAACCAGCGATGTGACCTACCTTTTCAGACAAGGCGTTCTGTACGCGCGTGAGCATACGAATTATGACACGGAGACGCGACTTGGGGACTCACCAAGTAGGCTGAAGATGGGCTGGACGGCCTAGAAAATGTGGGTGACGCTGGGGAGCCCCGCTCCAGATAGTCACTGTTGGAACGACCGGGAGGGGTAGGCAAGTTAAGTGTGGATGTAGATGCGACGGCACTGTATTCCTGCCTCGTCAGAGGAGTGCTCATGGTTGGAGAATGGGACAAGAATACCAAGTACGTTACTTATTACCCATCGATGCCGTCAATCACGGCATCCGGCGTTGGCCTCGACGCGACGACGTCCACGCGCACGCCCAGCTCGTCTCGCAGAAACGAAGCTGTCGTAGGACCGATCGCGGCAGTTTTGACGTTTCCAAAGACCTCTTTCAACACTGGCACGACTACCCTCGCTGCAGAGGGTGCAAAGTGCACAACCCACAAGTCTGGCCCTTCCAAAATGAAATTAGCGACAAAGTTCTTTGATTTGATTGAATAAATAACTCGCCTAGAGTCACCGCCCTCTCTACCGCCGCCGCCTCCAAGTCCGCTCTGAACGTCGATGAACCCGTCGTCCGATACACCTCCATCGTCTCCAGCGTGACCCCACCACCCGCGAGTAGTTCTGGCAAGGTCTCGCGGTTCTTATCCCCCGTCAAATACAACATTTTCCGCCCCAGACCATCATCGCCCAAGTCCTTCAGGATGAACGCCGCAAGACGCTCCCCCGTCCCCGCCTCTGCGCCCCCGCGCACGTTCGCCTCCGCAGGGGCAAAACACGCCCTCGTCGGCAATGCACAGTGGATCTGGGACACAGCAACCGCCGTCGCAGCACCGACAACATAAAACGGCACCTTCCGCCAGTCGGCTGAAGCCGTAAGCAACGACTCGACGTTCGGCGGACCGCATTCGCACCTTGCGTTTCTTCTTCCATCGATCGGATGGCCTCGCACCACGCCTCCACCGCCCGCTTGCTCGTCACTATCACCCCTGAGAGACCCTCCGCCTCCGGTCCACGCCCGATCTTGTGTCTTAGCCCGTCGACGTGGACAAACGCCGTCTCGAGTACGGGGACTGAAAACGGCACATACCCCCTCGCCTTGAACACCGCCTCATACCGATCCTGCCCATCCTCGTCTGGCGCTCTCAGCAACAAAACGTTCTTCGTCATCCCTGGCATGTTACAGCCAGGCACCACTGGCAGTTAAAAAGGGGCCGATTAACATTATATATTACATAATATCTATTTAGTTTCGTACTCCGCGGCGAACGGAACGTAATTTTGGACTTACGTAAATGCACAGTCACCGCTGAACCAACACAATCTCGTCTAATATCATTATCCTTGCTATTCCTGAGGCCTGGACCATCCGGCTGGCCCATCACTGAATGACAATCAATTTGCGGTCCTTTACAAGTACATTAACTATTAGGAACGTGTTCGTCGCGAGATCGAAGTAATTACACAATAGAACGTGGATGTCCACAAGGAGCCCTTACACCTCCATCTCCATAGATTCCATCCCTCCGACCGCTTTGAGTGGTACCGCCTTCCGTATTCAACAAGTCCTCCCCAGTATCCCTAAAGGCAATCTCAGAGACATCCATATCTGGATGTCCAACATCCTGCGAGTACATGCCAAACCCTGAGTCGAGCCCTTGGTATCTGTCCTGGTCACGATCATAGAGTGCCCTGATACTGATGATGAATCGTGGCATGATAGCGCATGAAACTGCGTAACTAAAAGAGTCGAGGAAGATCAAGAAGTCAAAGTCGGCTAGTGTGATAACATTGACGATATTGAACAGCAGGTTCCTGGTTCAGGAAGAGAAGGCGGAAAGTTAGCAGCGATGATGATATTTGTGCCGAAGAAAGAAGAGATGGTAGGTGGGGGAGAAAGATAGCAATGTGAGACTGAGACACACACGATAAAATAAACAGCTCCCTCCTTGACCAGTAACTTTAGAAACCGGTTGCTCTGCCAAGTCTTCGTCACTCTATACATTTCGATTGAATAATTCAATGTTGGGATGATAGCAAGGATCAACATAGCGATCCCAAGAACAAATCGGGGCAGGGCTCTCCATGTCGGTGAGGGTGTTGCTAAAGTGGATGCGTAGTTGCAAAACTTGAAGTCAAGAACTTGGTGGACCGAGACTAAGGAAACAAGGGAAAAGCTCGAGATACCAAGACTGGCTCGATTGGGGGCTTGCGAACGTACCTTTAAGTGTCTTGCCAGGTTCATAATATACGATTTCCCAAACGAATGAGACGAGAATTTGCGGTATGAAAATGAACAAGAGGATCCCGAGGATCACTTTGTTGTGACTCCATAATGCATAAACGCGCAGAATCATCACAACTACGACACAATTCAGCACAGAGCTACGCAAGCGATAACGACAACTCACGATCGGCAGCAGCAAGGAATATCATGTATGCCCAGTCTCCAATCACAAACAGAACCGTACCTGCAAAATTAAATCCATGTTTCATCCGGAAACTGATAACTACGAGAAAGTGACTTGCATCTGTTTGAATGTTAAGTCACGCTTCCATGTGCAAATGAGATACCTACGCCTATTTGTTGAACACGGTCATCATTGGAGGTTAGTTGTACTCGTCGAAAAAGTGACTGACCAAATCAGGACCAGGTAATAGGACACTACCAACTGCAGGTGTTATTCGGTCAACCCAGTTCATGTCATATCCCGGAACATGGAACACACCGATAGCAAGAAGGCTTGATAGCGGACTCCGAATTAGCAAGGTGTCGAATATTCGAAGTGGCAGCTAGGGACATACACAGCCCATAGGAGACCAAGGTAACGGACCTGCGGAACAACAAATCCGTGAGGAGCGCTCCGAAAGAGTTATTGCAAGCTCCACAACATACGATTAGGAATAGAGTAGAAACCCAGGTCCATGGTCTGCACTATTGCGCTGTTAGGTACGTAGTTTGTAGGTGACAATCATTCTAGTATCCTTACCCATACGTGATCCACCTTTGTAACTCGTCAGCCGTCAGGTAGGATGAAGTGCTAGGTAAGATAACATACCTCTCTTGAAAACGTCAGGACTAGAATTCCAGCGGACAGAAATCTAATGATTAGATCACCGTGAAGCCTCAGGCCCTGGAGATACTCACTATAGTCATAGCCGACAATGGTAATTACGACCACTAGTGAGACATTCGTGGGATTGGTCTTTTATCGGGTTTGTAGTAAGCCTACCAGGTATAACAACAAACGTCTCCAGGCTTTGCACAACTTGAAAACTAGCCGAGTCGGAGGACATATCACACAAGGACGGGGGCGTGAATCGAACTGCAGGGGAGCAGGGCCAGGATTCTTTCAGTTATATGTGCTTGATGCTGTACTATTTGAAAAGGATCAATCGATCACGGACGAGAGGTGCAACCGAACCGATATATGGAAATGGAGCACCGCTATTCTGATCCATTGCCACAGGGTGTGCTGTTTGAGTAAAATGTCAGACTCATAACGCGAGCCAGTAGTTGGTATGACCCCACTGGCACGTTTTCGAATTTCCGCGGAGATGATGATGATGATTAATACACAACCCTACAATCCACCCGACCTTGCCATCTCTTGGCAGCCCGAGGAATGGCTCGTCCAGCACTCGGTAACTATCGATATTTAGCACTCCGCGACAAACGGAACGATTTCGGATGTATTTTAATATACAATTCAACAGAGCTCCTGATTCTTGCATTCACGTTCACCATGCCTGACCTACTCGCATCCCCGCTCGTCGTCACCCTCGCAGCTCGCAAAGTCTGGAGATGATCCGCGTATGGATCGCCCTCCTGCGCCTGCGCGAGGCTGTGGCAGGCGTCAAAGTCGTCGCTGAGGAGGTGGAGGGCTGTCGAGTGCCTTGAGATCGTGAGACGTGGAAGGCGCGTATGTTGAGGCTCGCGTTGAGCTGGTCTATCTCGGGTGTGAGATCTGGGCGCCATTGCATCGCACACCGACGCGAGCCGGACTATGAACATTCGCCGCTGGACACACCTTCAGTCTATGTCCTGCCCCAACTTAAACATGATCATGGACATCAACATGTTTATGTATCTCTCCCATTGACCCACAAAGCACACCCGAGACTTGTCTTCTGTCACTGTGTCCCAAGAAAACAATCTCTGGCTGAGCTGGGAAAGAGCCTTGGACTCGGTAGTAGTGAAGCCCAACAGTGGTCGTGAGTACGGTCGAGTTCTACACCCGCCTGTTCTCCCTGACGTGGAAATGTGACAACCAACTTGTGTTCGCAACGAAAGCTAGTAACATGGCTGAAATTTTGCACTGATCGAAAGCAAGGTGTAGATGGCACCACCAACTCACCGCCCTTCTACCATCGCCCGCTCCACCTTGCACTGGAGGCAACTGGTGACATCATGCACCATCAAGAGTTCTCTCGGTTGAATCCGACTTGTGAGTCTAGACTCCTTCGCGAAACTCTTCACCCACACCTGTTTCGATGATCCGAATGTACTTCACCAGTTTGATTTTGATCCGGTTAGTTCCTAGACGTGATGCTATCCCGACATCTATTTAAGTCAGGCGCACGTACTTGATGGTATTTGTGCTCCTCCAAATTTTCTACCCAATGCTCTTCAAGGTGATCACAGCCATTTCCATCACAGTGCCTGTTTTCGTTCTGGCCGCCCAAATACCTGAGGGAAGTGATGGTATAGCCATACCACTCACGAAACGCTCTAATACCGACGCGCGGGAATTTTATGCAACATCACATAACGCGTAAATCGACCTGTGATGTCCTCAGGCATCGTTTTTGCTCACACGTTTTAGCAAGATCATCCGTGGGCCAAGTGGCATGGATGGCTCCGAAATGAACACGGGAATGCCGCATGATCATCCTTCTGCTGTGAAACGGGATAGGTTCGGAGTTGGTGTTGCTTTGACAAAACTTGAAAGCTCTGAAATATGGTATGGGACCATTTCGATCGGCACTCCTCCCAAATCTTTCACTGGTAAGTTTTTTTTTTCCGTGCATTCGTACACACACTCACTCTAGTCGCCACATCAGTCCAGTTAAACACCGGTTTCAGGTAAGTGATTTCCGTCAGTACCATCCACTCTCTTGTCTTACTCGACCCAGCGATCTTATTGTTCCAGTCTCAACCGGTGATGAGAACTGCAGAAGCCACCCTAACCTCTGGGATCCCGCATCGTTCCACACCTTGAACCTCAATGAAGAACCCACATCGCCCCATATCACCAACGTGGACCTCAATACAGATTTTGCAATAGTATTTTCAGATGGTAGGAGTGCCCGTGGTAAACAATACACGGACAACGTAACCATTGCTGGTTTTACCGTATGTTTTTACTGTTTGCGAACATCATCACTTCTGACCAATGAATAGGCGGACATTCAGACCATCGGTGCCGCAACAACATACTCTTCAACTATGGCAGCATCTGCGTTTGCTGCAGATGGTATATTGGGCTTGGCTTTCCCGTCTTACTCACATTTTCACGGAAAGAGCCCTCTGTTTTACACGCTTTACAATGAAGGAAAGCTGTCTCAACCAGTGTTTTCACTCAAGCTCACCTCTTCTGGAGGCGAGCTGTACGTCGGTGGAATGAACGAAGAGCTTTACATTCATAACACCCTCGTCTTTACCCCTGTAACAAATTCGGTGGTGAGCGCAAACGCCAGGCGGTATGGATGCATACTTAGATTGCTCAAGTTTTACCCTCTCTGGGACATCAGGATAGATAACATCAAAGTCAACGACGCAATAGTTCTGACAGATATACCCGCCATCATCGACACTGGTTCCAACTTCATTTTTGGTGATCCGCAGCAAGTTTTGAACCTGCACTTGGCGGCTGGTGGGGCGGAATACGCAAAAATGCCTGGATATTATTACACCTGTGAGTTTTGATCAATTTTTGTACTTTTGATTGACTCCCTGTAGTCCCATGCAAGTTTTTTCCCTCCATGGCTTTCACCATTGGTGGAAGGTCGTTTTCAATGCCTGCCGAGGTCCTCAACAAGGGACAGGTTATGAAACGCTCGCCCAATTGCTTTAGTGGAATTATGTCCCTGCAGGGGGAAGAGACTCGTGAGATTCTTCCGATCTGAATTCCCACTTCCCATGCTGACCGGTGAACCCGACTAGAATACTGGTCGATCGGGACCATCTTCCTCCAGCAGTTCTATACCGTGTTTGATTTCACCAGCGAGTCACCACGAATTGGACTCGCAGACCTTACGCCGATTATCGATATAACAGACACACCGTAGAGGTCTGATTGTAGAGTCACGACCTGCCGCCACCCCACAGGCTACCCGTTCTCAAGGGCTATATTCAACCACTTTAGCAACATTACGATTCGGAACATTCAAGTTCGCCGCTAGACACACCTTCAGTCTGTGTCCTGCCCCAATATGATCACAGATAGCAACATGTTTTTGTATCTCTCCCATTTGCCTTCCCTGGCCTGGCTTTCGTTTGTGCTGGACTCTCCATTGATCGACTAGATCGAAACGTCTACGCTGCAAGATTTGTGTTGTATAACATACCGACTCAGATGGTTCCCTATTCCAAGTTCCTTACTCGCATGTGCCTCTTAGAAGCATATTAATGCAATATACTGACCATGTAGATGTGATCCGGTTGTTTGAAATGGCTATCAGAACAGTCTGCGATCACCAGCTGGTCGTGAAAATCACCATGGAGGGTTTCGCCTCCATCAGTCCTGTCATTGCGGAGCGTACGTACTGGCACACTTGTATTTGAGGACATCCGAGTCCTTCTTTTCGTAGCATTCAATCTCACCGAGATGGATATCGATCTCGATTGGATCGTTACGGTGGACATGGGAGACGACGATTACTGCTAATGGCGTCCGATTGTCTTCGGATCAGGACTCTGTTCAAATCAGCCTTTACTTTGGATGGCGCTCAGCTGGAATTACGCCCGTCGGCTCACTAAAAGTTCTTCGACTACGCCCGTCATTTTACATCACCATCGCTCTTGACACGTTAGTATTATAGAACCTGTCCAACTTGTCAACTTCGAAGAAATGAAGAAATGAGAGCATATTCGCATTTAAGAACTGCTCGCACATCGGGGAAACGAAAGAAGAAAAAACTGATGTAATTAAATCGACAAAAGACGTTTGCGACCGACAAAACCCTCCACCTGGTAAGCAGTCGGGGAACATATAATCATGGACTATTCTCGTACGACCGAACAACCTCAAACACCAGTGACATCAACTCCTTTACAAATCCTGCCTGATCCTTGCTAGTAGCACCCGAGCCTTGGTGCCCATGGGACCACATAGCACGACGCTGACGCAGTTCAACGGTTTCCCGTATGACCGACACCAAAGCCTTGTCAAAATTTGCCTCGGGAGAAACCAGCCACTCATCGGGTTGGCTGTCTGTCGCAACCGACTTCTCGACAAGCACCCGCTGAGTCGGCATCGGGACCACTGAGGTAGACACATTAGTTATCATTGTCGCAGTGCCTACACCCATCCCAGAAGAATCGCTCGAAGGCCCGGGGGCAGGCATGACTGGGACAAGTATAAGCTGCTGTGAGTGCATCTCGGCATCAGGACATTGAGAAGTTGCGGGGCATTCCGCTTGCTCCTCGTCCGCTGAGACGCCTACACTTAGAATCTCCGAGGCGATATCCGAGGGCCCAGGGATGATAGGCAGGATGTCGATTCTGTCTTGTCGTGAGCGTGTCTCATCGTCAGAAGAGTGCTCCACTTGTTCCTGGTCTGTAGTCTGAGTGGCGCCTACACCTGCAGTCGCCGAGGAATCAACTGTGGTGTTGGGCTGGTTATCTGGAGGCCTGGATGTCGAGGCTGAAACAATAACAACAACAAAAATAAGAATCTGTCATTGTCATTGTCTTGATGCAAGATAGAACTCACCATTTCCGGAATTTATGGAGGAGTGGCTGGGTTCGTACTCTCTGGGATGTGATTGATCGTGGCAATCTCCAATGGGTTTGCTCTTCGCAAGAGTAACCGAAGAGGTACTTCTCCTGACAACTGGGATTGAACCTCGACATGCCGAGCACCAGAGCTTTCTGTTTTTACATGGAATGCAGACCTTGCCCTGTTCTTTAACATGACATAGGTCATCATGGTCCTCGCAACTATTACATCTCTATGGAAAGTGTAAGCAAATGTGCTCCCATTAGAACATACAATCACACTCACTGGAACATTAAGATATCTGCCAACTTGCTCGTCCGAGTCTTCTGAGTCATTTGGGGCACTGGCACGGCAACGCCTTGAGACTTGACGCTCAATTTCCCCAGAGACACCATCGGCTGAAGAATGATCCAATTCGTCCTCATCCCTTCGTGGTCTCTTTACAATCGGGATTGGCACCCGTAATCTCGAGCTCCAAGTCTGTGAAACAATAGGACCTGAGATTTCATGTAGGAGTGAACCTGAAGTGAGATACTCTACATTCATGTTTTCATGACATAAAAGGATGAATGAGATAAATGAATGAGTCAGGAACACTGACCTCCATCATCGTCCCTGTCCCAGACCGACGTCCGCATGGCACCACGTTTCCCCACCACTGCCTCCACCTCCTGCCACCAATACGTAGAGGGATCTCCAAGGTCAACGTCAGACGGGATCTTGGGGTAATCCTCGCGCGCTATAGAGAACTCCCAAGACCACGTGCAGGCCTGCAGCAGTGGCGAACGGATGTGGGACGGCCGCAGCGGTCGATACGGTAACCGTCGTCGTATACGATTCTGCATCTTCAGCAAAGCAAACGGCAACGGCGGAATGACGAGGTCTGACCCAGGCGGGCAGCTTTTCACCGCAGTGAGAATGTCACGCTAACAATACCGGAAACGCCAAAATTCCGTCAGTGCATGCAAGGAAAGGGAGTGGGAGAGTCAAGATAATAGTATCTTCATTACTTACGGCTTCTCGTAGCGCCTCGTCTTCCCATCTCTGCGCGGCTGACGGGGCGATGCGTTTGACTTTCATGGCCTTGAGGAGACGCGCATATAAGCGATAAATCGTTGCTTGTGCTTCTTCGCGCGACGATGACTTTTGAACCATTGTCACGGTCCTCGGCGAAATAATGACGAGGATGATGATGGAGGGCCAAATGGGACCTGTACTGTTGGGCGTTGTTTATTTACTGCACCATACTTGCGGACGTTCGACAAGCGAACTCGTGGAGCCGACGTGACGTGGACGTCGGACTTGCCACTTCAAGTTATAGTGAAGTCCTTCGGAGAACTCATCTGCAGCATTGTCTTTTAATCCTTCGAATCCTGCGCGTCTCTTGGTCAAATGAAGCAAATTTCGCGCAGCAATGATGTTGTGGTAGGATTCGTTGAAAGATGCCATTGAATGATGAATTTTCTGTCTTTCTCATGTGACGGCGACACTGAGTTTCAACCACTCAGGCAATCGAGGCAGATCCCCAGTCTACGGAAGAAGGCAAACCGCGCTGCATGCTTTGGAATGCTATGATGACGCCGCTGATACAATGAAATAAATGGTTGCTCTCGAGCGTCACTGCGAAAAAGGAGGAGAAGCAGTGTTGTGCCAACTGTTTGAGGAGCTGATGGCTCGTTCGGGCGAGGCAATAGTGCTTGGCTGGACAGTCCTCATCCCAGCCTCCCTTTCCTTTCATCCTCAATCCCCCCCAAAGCTTCGCTTGCCATTGAAGATGTCGAAATGGATGAGCTCATCTCGGAATTAAAAACGCATGGCTCGCATCGTTTCTATTTCCGCCGCAGTCGTCGCCGCCTTCCCGTACGCGTGGAGGAAGATTTTGTGAGTTCGTATGTGGTACCAATGATTGCCTAGCCAAGATTTACAGGGACTCGTGGCTAGGAGATATTAGAGGAACTGCCAGGTGAGGTTTTGCCATTGATGCTTAGGGTCACACATTTGCGACCCCTCTTCGGAAGAGGACGAGGTCAAGGATGTCTAGTATGATGATATATAAATTCTGGTAGGGTCGTGGCAGGTCGTGGATCAGACCTGTTTTGCAAAAAATACTAGTATATAGTATGTATCTAGTCTGTCGGCATAAGCTCTGCGAATCCAATTCGTGGTGACTCGCTGTTGAAATCCAACACGGTATAGAACTGTTGGAGGAAGTGACCCCCGAGCGACCAGAATCCTAGTCGGGTTCACCCGGTCAGCATGGGAAGAGGAAATGCTGATCAGAAGAATCTCACTAGCAACATTTTCCGCAGAGACAAATCCGCTAAAGCATTTTTGCCCACTAGGCTCAAACTGTCCCCTGTTGAGGACCTGCTCAGGTATTAAAAACGACCTTCCACCAATGGTAAAAGTGATGGACGGAAAAGAACTGCATGGGACTACAGGGAGTCAATCAAAACGATTCAAAAGTACTAAAATCAATCGAAACTCACAGGTGTAAAAAATACCACGCCTGTTTATGTATTCCCCCCCGCCACCCGCCATGTGCAACTCATAGGCTCGCTGCCGATCACCAACTATCCAGCTGGCACCAGTGTCAATGATGGCGGGTACATCTGTCAGAACTATTTCTCCGTTGACTTTGATGTTATCTATCTTCAACTCCCAGAGACCCTGAAAGGGAAATTTAAGATACATCCATACCGCCTGCCAGTGCCAGTGGCTTTTGCGCTTACCACCGCCGGATTTGTTACAGGGGTAAATACGAGGGTGCGATGAATATAAAGCTCCTCGTTGGTTCCACCGAGGTACAGCTCGCCTCCGGAATCTGTGAGCTTGAGTGAAATCACTGGTTGAGGCAGCTTTCCCTCATGGTAGAGCGTGTGAAACAGAGGGCTCTGGCCATAAAATTCTGACACAGAAGGGAAAGCCAATCCCAATATACCATCTGCAGCAAACCGAGATTCTCCCATACTTGAAGAATATGTTGTTGCGCCACCAATGGTCTGAGTGTTTGCCTATTAATCGGTCAGAAGTGATGATGTTCTCAAACAATACAAACATACGGTAAAACCAGCAATGGTTACATTGTCGTAGTATTGTTTACCACGGGCAATCTTACCATCTGCAAATATTTGCGCAAAATCTCTATCGAGGTTGAAGTTGGTGGTTGAGGACCATTCGGGATTCCAGAGGTTAGGGTGGCTTTTGCAGTTCTCATCACCGGTTATGGCTGGAACAAAGAGATCGCTGGGTCGAATAAGACAAAAGTGTGGATGGTACTGACAAAAAACACTTACCTGGTACCGGTGTTGAACTGGACTGAGGTGGCAACTAGAGTGAGTGGGTTTCACGAATGCACAGAAAAACTTACCAGTGAAGGATCGGGGAGGAGTGCCGATCGAAATGGTCCCATACCATATTTCATCCAGGTAGTTTGTCAAAGTAAGACCGGCTCCGAACCTGTCCCGTTTCGCAGCAGAAGGATGGGGCGTTCCCGTGTTTGTTTCGGAACCATCCATGCCACTTGGCCCACGGATAATCTTCCTAAAAAGATCTAAGCAAAGACGATGCCTGAGGACATCAGAGGTCGATTTACGTGTTGTGTGATGTAGTACGAAATTCGCGCGCGTCGGTATCAGAGCGTTTCGTGAGTGGTATGGCTATACCATCACTTCCCCCCTGATCAGGTGTTTGGGTGGCCAGAACGAAAACAGGCACTGTGACGGCAATTGTGATCACCTTGAAGTGCATTGGGTAGCACAAATACCATCAAGTACGTGCGCCTGACTTAAATAAATGTCGATTCACGTCTAGGATCTAACCGGATAACAATCAAACTGATGAAGTACATTCGGATCATCGAAACAGGTATGGGTGGAGAGTTTCGCGAAAGAGTCTGGACTCACAAGACGGATTCAACCGAGAGCACTGTCAACTCTTGATGCTGCTTGTCACCAACTTTGCCTCCAGTGCAAGGCGGAGCGGGCGATTGTAGAAAGGCGGTGAGTTTGTAGTGCCATCTACACCTTGCTTTCGATCAGTGCAATTTTTGGCTATGTTAGCGTTTCGTTGCGGCAGCAAGTTAGTTATCACATTTCCACGTGAGTGAGAACAGGTGTGTGTAGAACTCGACATTACTCACGATCACCGTTGGGCCTCGCGCCTCGCTACCCTCCAAGGCTATTTTCCCAGCTCAGCCAGACGCACAGAGAGAAGAAAGGTATTGGGTGTACTTTGTGATTGCCTGTATGGACTTGATCCCCGAGTTAACATCTCTGTGGAACGTGCTGAGGAAGGCTTATCGTTGAACAGGTAGTATGTGCGCGACGTTTGATCTTCGACCCATCATCTGGGCCTGCACGTGGAGGTCAGTAATGATCAAAAAGGAGTAGAAAAAGGCAGGCTTGTCCGACGACAGCTGGATGACGGGAAGGCATGAAACGAGTCTCCGGTGTCTCGACGTCTTCATGGAGGTGTAGGAGAGACAACTCGAGCTCCGCAAACTTCCTTTTCGTCATAGGTATACCTGGGCGAACGTGAGCGTGGCAGGTAGAGTGGGACGATGACTATATACTCATCAAGTGAGTGGGGCGAGCGATGCTAGGTTTGTTGAGTCTGATCCAACCCCACATTTCACATTCAGTCTTCAACATGTCTAAGCGGACAATAGGGAGCACGTCGCAGCAAGAGCATGCATGTGCGCCGAGGGAGGCACTGGATGACAAAGACGACACGAAAAATGGGACCTTTCGGCGAGAGGTCGTGACTTCACCGGCGGCGAGCTCAGGCGCAGAACAGATGCATGTGGCCGTTGGAAAATGTAGACCGCCTGGGCGCACAACCAGTCGATGGCCTTTTCAGGAGTGTTTGTGTACGAAGACGCTGAGGCGCTCTATGACATGTAAATGTCAACGTGTTTCTCTTCTGCGGTGTCATCCCCGCCGCTAGGGGATAGTTGAGTGGTCCACTTGTTCATTGCCTCCTTCGGAGACTTCGAGGTTTCTGACGCAAATGGCGTCGCGTTGCGCAGCCTGTTATTTTTTCGCGAAGAGTGAGAGAAGACATTGATACGGAAAACCTGCTCGGACCATGGACCGAAGGTGTGTTCAGTGGCGAATGTGCTGATGTCACTAACGTTAGCGTGAGCTAAAGACCACTTTCGGGCTCGGGCGCGATGATAGTAGTGATAGTGTGAGATGGGTATATGGTAGTACCTTGTGCTGTGAGACAAGTCCTGTGGTGTAACAGGCCTTGCACCATCAAACGTTCTCTCGGTTCAAACTGGCTTGTGGGTCCAGACTCTTTCGTGAAACTCTTCACCTATACCTGTTTCGATGATCCGAATGTACTTCATCAGTTTGATTGTTATCCGGTTAGTTCCTAGATGTGATGTCATCCCAACATCTATTTAAGTCAGGCGCACGTACTTGATGGTATCTGTCCTCCTCCACATTTACTACCCAATGTTCTTCAAGGTGATCACGATCGTTGCCGTTGCAGTGGCTATTTTCGTTCTGGCTGCCCAAACAGCTAATCTTACCAGGAGAAAAAGTGATGGTATAGCTATGCCACTCACGAAGCGCTCTGATACCGATGCGCGTGGATTTCATGCTACATCACATAACGCGTAAATTGACCTGTGATATCCTCAGGCATCGTTTTTGCTCACATGTTTTTAGCAAGATCATCCGCGGGCCAAGTGGCATGGATGGCTTCGAAAGGAACACGAGAACGCCGCATGATCATCCTTCTGCTGTGAAACGGGACAGGTCCGCAGGTGGCCTTGCTTTGACAAAATCCCCGCATAACGAGTGGTATGGGACCATTTCGATCGGCACTCCTCCCAAGCCCTTCACTGGTAAGTTCTTCCGTGCATTCGTACACCCACTCACTGTAGTCGCCACCTTAGTCCAGTTCAACACTGGTTTTAGGTAAGTGATTTCTGTCAATACAATCCACTCTCTTGTCTTATTCGACCCAGTGATCTCTTTCTTCCAGCCGTAACCGGTGATGAGAACTGCAGAAGCCACCCTAACCTTTGGGATCCAGCCGCATCGTCCCAGATCACCAACTCGGACCTCAATAGAAAATTTGCGATAGCATTTGGAGATGGTAGCTTTGCCCGCGGTAAACAATACAAGGATAATGTGACCATTGCTGGTTTAACCGTATGTTTGTGTTGTTTGCGAACATCATCACTTCTGACCCATGAATAGGCAGACATTCAGACCATCGGTGCTGCAACCAGATACTCTGCAGATATGGCAGCACCTGAGTTTGCGCCAGATGGTATGTTGGGATTAGCCTTCCCGGCTGAGTCAGTATTTCGTGACCGGAGCCCCCTGTTTATGACGCTCGACAATGAAGAAAAGCTGACTGAACCAGTGTTTTCACTCAGGCTCACCTCTCCCGGAGGCGAGCTGTACATCGGTGGAACGAACCAGGCGCATTACATTCATAACACCCTCGTATATGCCCCTGTAATCAATCCGGTCAGCGCAAACGCCAGGTGGTATGGATGCATACTTAAATTGCCCTTTCAGGGTCTCTGGCGGGTGGTGATCGATGACATTCAGGTGAACGGAGAAATAGTTCTGACAGATGTAACCGCCATCATCGACACTGGTGCCCACCTCATTCTTGGTGATCCGGAGCGAGTTTTGGCCCTGCACGAGGCGGCTCGCGGGGGGTTATGGCGGAAGGGTCATGGTTATTACACCTGTGAGTTTCAATCGATTTTGGTACCTTTTATTGACTCCCTGTAGTCCGATGCAGGTCTTTTCCCTATGTGACTTTTACCATCGGTGGAAGGTCGTTTGTAATGCTTGACTGGGTCCTCAACCAGGGACAGGTTATGGATCACTCGCCCAGATGCTTTAGCGGAATTGCGTCTGTGGAAAATTCTGGTGAGATTGCTCTGATCTGAATTTCCTCCTCCCATGCTGACCGGTGAACCCGACTAGCATTCTGGTCGCTCGGGACCATCTTCCTCGAGCAGTTCTATACTGTGTTTGATTTCAACCTCGAGTCACCACGAGTTGGATTCGCACAGCTTACGCCGATGTGAAGGTAATACGCTATACCAAAGAGGTCCCGGGCGGGCATAGCGTGTGCGAGGGAGAGGGAGAGGGAGAGATGCGGGCACGCTGTGCTGCATGTCGTGGCCGCACGGTGATCCGCTGTGGTCGCCTTCGTTGCATCGCCTTCGTTACGTCGTTGCGTCAGTGCTGTCGTGGCAACGAGATTCAGCCCGAAATACTAGACGGAAGAAAAGGATCGCTGATTAGTAAAGCGTCGGGATGATGCGGGAGGTACTTGGTTGAACTCCGCTTTGCACTGGAGGCAAACCTGGTGACATGCACCATCATAAGTTCTCTCGGTTCAATCTGGCTTGTGGGTCTAGACTCTTTCGCGAAACTCTTCACCCATACCTGTTTCGATGATCCGGATGTACTTCGTCAGTTTGATTGTTATCCGGTTAGTTCCTAGACGTGATGTCATCCCGACATCTATTTAAGTCGGGCGCACTGGTATGAGGGCCCGAATGCACAAATATTCCGCGCGCAACTTTTCGTACAGCGCGCAATTTTTGGCATGGGCACTGGGTGCACAAAATGAATAAAACAACTTCAACATTGAAGCTGTCTGAATGATACTCGAATATATGTACAGGGGAGGGTAACCTTGGGGTAACCTGGGCTGTTGGACTCAT
>JBBPNU010000458.1:0-17050 GCA_038091055.1 Leccinum angustisporum
GCACCTCAAAAATGCTTTGTTAGTGTCTGGTTAGGATCCCTGCTTTGTTAGTTGGGGTTAGTGTGCCTGGACAAGCTTGGTTAGTGTCTGGTTAGGATTCATCATGCTTGGTTAGTTGGGGTTAGGACGGGGGATGGACCAGGGAAAGCCTCAATGTCTACACAAGTCGCTGCTGTTGAAAGCCGTCTCGCTGTTGAAGGTCAGCAAACCGAAAGAAATGTCATAGGTTGTGCTTACTTGTAGATCGCAGCCGATATCCTGATGAGAGGATCAAATTCCTGTTTGTATTCCATCATCTGAGGCCATCAATATGAGGAATAAAGTCATTACCTTCATAGCGATCAAGGTTCTCCAATCAAAACTTTGGTACTAATACCCAGCGTTAGTTCACACATCACTTTGGAGTCGCGACCTACAGTGATCGATCTATAGTAAGGACTAGCAGAGAAGATCGCATGTTGCTTCTGCACGAAATCTTCAACACCGGCAGTACGCTCAGGATACTCGGGATCGATCTTGGATTCTATATCCCACAACATTCGATGTGAGGGATCTGCGCACTCCACAAAGTCAAAGACTTCCTGAAGTGTTGGTATGCGAGCTATGGGGTAAAGAAGTTGGTACGCTGTGGCAATGGTAATGATTACAATATGCGGGCGAGTAGAGGACACATACATGAAAATCGGGCTGTCTCTTTGATCCACAGTCAAGGGTTCTTATTTGGGCCAACGTCAAGTTCACAATGTATTTGCCGACGTATGGGAACATGGGGTCATCGGGGAACTTGAAGACGTTGGTGAGAAAGATAAGATACAAAACCGTCTTGCAACTCACGGCGGGACGTGTATCTGTGCATTTGTCCGCCGTTATCTGAGTGTCATGCCACGACAACCTCTCCATCCTGTAGAGTGACTCGGAGATGCTAATGAAAAGAAAAAGAAACGCAAGAGCCTTGGTACTAACCGACGTGATACCGTTGTCGAGCTCTAGAGTCGTTGTGCCGTCGATAAGCCCCCTGCTCTCAGAATATACAATTGATTGATATAGGCATTTTGAATCCGAGCATACCATGCAAAGCTAGGCAAGGTACTTTCGACATACTACCCCTACCTCCTCGATGGGCCTATCGAGGTGCGTCAAGACGCGCAGACATTGTAGATGAAAAAAATGCACACCTGCACATTGTAAGGCCTGTTTGGTGCGAGTGTCTCTCCAGCAGGTGAAGCTAACACAAGAAGAGACTCTAGGAAAAACAAATGTAAGGGATGCGAGAGCAGGCATGGGAATGGATGAGCGCTGCTGTCTATACGCATAAAAATATAGCCCTGGTGACCTTGGCAGGGAGCGCGAATTTGCACGGTCAGGCGATTTTAGGTCCAATCGTCAGAATCTGTGGATTTATCACACGAACAAATAACCAGTTATAGTTAAATGTAGTTATAAATCATGTAATATTAGATTATCGCACAATTGAACGTCCCTCTTTCTTGGAAGACTTTCAGTAACATATGTCGGTACGTATCATCTTGTGTTTGAGGTGTCAATAAGCGCTAGCCTCTATTCAGACCAAACTTTCTTGGTACTTGCTCCCTGTGATCTTTATTTATTTAACCCCACCAGATCCACGGTGAGATAACTTTGCAGCTAATGTCACAACTAAAATTGTGCAACCAGAGGATGCTTACTTCCAGAGATCTGACTGATGTGGGATGATCTCGATTTTTCCCCTCTTGAAAAAAGAAAGAAAAAGGTAAGAAGACTGTGTGCAAAGCATGCTGATCAAAAATTTTAGACCAGTGGCCGTGGCTTGCAAACAAAAAGGAAAACATACGCATAGAACAATGCAGTCTCATCACAATTGAAGATATCCCGCAATCTGTAGCCATGTTCTTTCATCAACTCTTGAATGCGTAGTATTTCTTTGTTGACAACATCTGCGGCTGCCGACGCTGCTTCACCGTGACGCTTCAACTCTTTCAAACCTGTCTGGGCTTTGAACCTGTTACAGCTGGCCCAGATAGGGTCGGATGTAGACTTGGAGGACGAAGGCTAAGACGAAGGATTGGCCGAGCAAGCGTAACGCTTGGCGAGACCCTGAGACTAAGTGTACTACGAGGAGGAGCTCACGAAGAGTCACGTCACTCGAGAGCTAAGGACTAAGGACACACCCGAGAGGGCAGAGGGTCGAAGAGACTGAGAGACGAAGGGACTCGAGGGTGGGCAGAGAACTGGGTGATATTCCAAGTAGCTCTAGCTTAGGGTTTACAAAAGATAAGACAGTCCTTAAGTACTAACGAGATGGAACGTGATAGAATCACGAAGAAGGGACGCGTCATCTGCAGTATGGATGAGTAAGAAGCTGCGGAGGAGTAAGCATACATGATGAAGTGATGACAGACAGCTGATGAAGCAATGGCGTCATCATGAGTCAGAGGGTCTAGACAAAGATAGGAAGAGATCGGAAAGGAGATAGGGAAATGTCGGACCGTCAGCGACGTGGAAAGGAAGAAGAAGTCGCCCGAGGTCTATGATACAAAGTGAAGACGAAGTAGAGGCGATAAGCGAAGCAAAAAGAGAGGGAGAAAAGACATAGTGTATACTCTGGAGCCAATCGTAACATTACCCCCCTTGTAGCCTTGGAGTCACCGACCCAAGCTTTAGTAGTCAATTTCTGTCCAAGAGTGTTCGCCACACATGTTGGCATCCGCTTCGCCATTGTATACGTCCTCTTGGTCGTAATCATAGTCTGGGGATGGAGAGCGACTGACGAGGGGAGGATGGATAGGACGAGGGCGAGCGCGATGAGATGGGGTAGATCCTCGAGGAGGACGAAAAGGCTTGGCGCGACCTCGGCCAGATTGTGCGGAGCGATAGGAGGAGCGAGAAGAGGAGGACGAGGAGGTGGAAGGAGAAGGGCGTGCTGGGCGGCGTCTGAGGGGACAGGCTCCTTGAGAGTGTCCAGGGGCGGTTCGGAGGCAAAGAGGGCATTTATAGTGGGGACAATCGATGCGGATGTGGCTGAGACGTCTGCAGGTGAAGCAGGCCTTGTGATAAAATCGATGAGATCGATCTACTGGAAGGTCGAGTTCCCTATCGAGCCTGGCCTCGACCGAATTTAGAACGGCGATCTTGCGAGCAGTTGGAGGGAGGGAGGATGCAGAAGGGGTCGAGGTGACGGATGGGGAGGGAGGAGGAGATTGATAAGCGGGATCAACACCTTCCAGGTGTTCGTCGTCGTCACTGGTCACTGAGACCGAGTTGTGGACTGCCTCGATGGCCTCGACCGCTGCTTTGACTTCCTCAGATCCGAGAGGAGACCCGGGGGAAGGCGGCGAGGGGACAAAAGGTATTTCGACCGGGAAAGGGAGAACCGCTTGCGGACTGACTGCTTCTATTTCAGCAGGGATATGGACATGGAGGGGAGGGCGAGAGAGGCCGGGTGGAGAAGAGGGAATGGTAAGCGGGGTTGAATAGATAGTCATTTCAGCCAGAAATCGGTCAAGATTGGCGACAAACTCGGTCATTCCGAGTTGATGCATGGCTGAGAGGAGGTGTTCAGCCACAGCCTTCTGAACGAGGGTAACTTGGGAGGAGAGGAACGCGGAGTGGGAATCGGGAGAGTTCCGTAGATTCGAGGCTATACTTTCAAGGCGAGAAGTATGGATATAGGCGTTATACAGGGAGTGGAGAGGGGAGTCGACATCGGCGTGGGCGTAGATGTCCTTGGTGTAGCGAGCGTCCTGTAAATAGAGACGAAGCTTGTTCAGAGCTTCGGAGGAGGCGTCATCCGTTCTTAGCTTGCTGGCATAGAGGGGAACGTCGACGGCTTGTATATGATACACATTTGAGCGAGCTGGAAGGGGAGGAGAGTCGGTGCGCCAGGGGATAGCAGGTTCGTTGTCTAAACCCTGGGTGGTGGGCGAGGAGGGAGGAGAGTCGAGATCATCCGGACCCAGAGGTTTTCCACTAAGAGGACTAGGGAGATAGCTTCGAGCCAAAGGACTGGTAGGAGAAGGAGAAGTACGAAGAGAGGGAGGTGGGGAAAGAGAAACGGAAGATACGGAAGAAATAGAGTCAGAAGGGACATAGCTAGACATTTTTGGTGAGGAGACGGTGTGGGTTTATGATGAAGGTTTTGTCTTTGGGAAGGCGACGGGGTGGGCTTTCTTATAGGCGAGGAGGATTGTTTTGGCATGTTTTAGTTCTCGTTCTGGGATCCAGGTGTCTTCTTCGGCCGTGTATCCTTTCCATCGGATCAGATAAAGACGGTTGTTAAGGGGACCCTTGTGACGCAAGATCCGAAGTATTTCAAACTCTTCTTCGCCCTCAATAAGCTCTGGGGGTGGAGCGGGGAAGTTCGGACCGTGTATGGGGTTTTCGCGATAGGGCGATAAGAGAGAAGCATGGAACACGTTGTGGATACTCCATGTTTTAGGGAGGCGCAGCTGATAGGTGATGGGAGATAGGACCTGAGTGATGATAAAAGGTCCTTCTCGTTTCGGAGCAAACTTTCTGGAGGTGAGATCTCGTTTGAGGTTCTTGGCCTCGAGCCAGACTTTGTCTCCTTTGGAGAATGGGACAAACCCTCTGCCATTTCTGGCAGACATGACCTGTCGCGCGAGCTCATGTGCGGCAAGGGCTTCGTCTCGGGCTGCAGAAAGGGTTTTGAGTCGGGACTCGACCGCAGGAAGGTTGGTTTCGGCGATAACGGTAGGGAGGGGACGGGGTTCGAATCCCATCATGAGGAAGAAGGGGGACTTCCCGGTTACGGAGTGGGGGCGATGATTGTGAGCGAACTCCGCTTGAGTGATCAAATCGGACCAAGTAGTGGGGTTATCTCCACAAAGGATCCGGAGGTAGGTCTCGACCTCTTGGTTGACACGTTCAGTTTCTCCGTCGGTTTGAGGGTGATAAGCGGTGGATAGGGAGAGATTATATCCGAGGATCTTTGCGAGTTCTCTGGCGAAGGAAGAGGCGAACTGTGGGCCTCGATCTGATATGATCCAAAGCGTTTATAGACCTTGTGGAAGAAAAGAGCAGCGATCCCCTCGGCGGTGATGGTTTTCTTGGTAGGACAGAGAATTACCCCCTTTGTAAGCCCGTGGTCGACCACGACCAACAAGGAATCAAATCCCGAAGAGGGGGGAAGGTCGGTGATAAGATCGCAGGAGATCTGCTGAAAGGGACGGGAGGAGGTGGATTTAATTGGAGTGAGGGGGGGAACGGTCGGGTGGGTGTTTGCTTTGCATTGTTGGCAAAGGGAACATCCTTCGACGTATTTACGAATGAATTGGGCAAGACCAGGCCACCAATACTCAGCAGCGACGAGTTGGCGAGTTTTGAGATAACCGGGATGACCGGCGGAGGGGTGGTCATGGGAACGAGCGACGATGTCACGACGAAGGGACCCAGAATCGGGGACGTAGACACGGTTCTGGTAAGTGAGGAGGCCACCATCAACCTGCCAGTCGGAAAGACGAGAGCGGAAGGCTGGAGGAATAGTGCCGTCGAGGGCCTGGAGGGCATTGCGAACAAGGACATCGTTACCGGAATGGGAGGCGATGAGGTCACGTAGGGTAGTGTCGATGACCCGGACGAAGAGAGAGGGGGGAAGGAGGGTAACGTCCTCATTGTCGGCAGAGGTGGAGAGTTTGTCCGGCCGGCGGGAAAGGGCATCAGGCCCGGCGAGCGCCGATCCCGGGACATGGGTGATTTTGAGGTCGAAGTCTGCGAGATCAAGAAGCCAGCGAGCCTGTCGACGGTTCAGATGTTGGGGGCTGCGGAAGAAGGTAAGATTCTTGTGATCTGTGAAGACTTGGACCGGGAAAGGGGATCCACGAAGATATTGGCGCCAGGCTTTAAGGGCGCGGATAACCGCAAGTAGTTCGCGATCGTAGATGTCATAATTGCGTTCTGCAGGGATAAAGGACTGGGAGAGATATGAACATGGGTGCCAATCACCATTGGAGTCGGTTTGGAGAAGGATCGCTCCGGTGGCATCGCGAGAGGCATCGGTGGCGATGGCGAATGGGGCAGATAGATCCGGAAGACGGAGGACTGGTTTGGAGAGGAAGGCTTGTTTGAGGCGGTCGAAAGATGACTGACAAGCGGTAGACCAGTCCCATGGTTTGTTTTTCTTTGTAAGGTCGATAAGAGGACGGGCGATGTCGGAATAGTGATCAATGAAGCGTCGATAAAAGTTTGCAAAGCCTAGGAAGGAACGGACTGCCTTGACGGTAGTGGGGGTGGGCCAGGAAGCGATTCCGTCTAGTTTGACGGGATCCATGGCAAGAGTACCAGGCGTGACAATCATCCCGAGGTATTCTACTTCAGCGGTGGCAAAGTTGCACTTTTCGAGACGAAGATGGAGGTCCAACTCCGTCATCCGCTGGAGGACACGTTTGGTATGCTCAGAATGTGTAGCTGCGTCTGGGGAGAAGATCAAGAGGTCGTCCATGTAAATCACGAGCCATCCTTCGGCGATCATGTCCCGGAAGGAGTCGTTCATGAATCGCTGGAAGGTAGAGGGGGAGTTATTCATGCCGAAGAACATGACCGTAGGTTCGAAGAGACCCTTGTGAGTGATGAAGGCGCCTTTCCACTGATCTCCGTCTTTGATGCGGACGTTGTTATAGCCCCACCGGACGTCGAATTTGGTGAAAACCTTTGCTCCTTTGAGCTTATCAATGAGATCCGAGACGAGGGGAAGGGGGTAAGCATCGCGGGTGGTGTGGGAGTTTAGGTATCGATAATCCTGACAGGGGCGAAGTTTACCATCCTTTTTCTTTACGAAGAAGAACGAGGAGGCTTGAGGGGATTTGGAAGGTCTAATCTTTCCGCTACGAAGGTTTTCCTCTAGGAAGGCCTCTGTGGCTTTCTGTTCGTCAGGCGAGAGGGGGTATACCTTTCCTATCTTAGGGACGAAGGTGTCGTCGAGGTTAATTGCATGATCATAGGGACGAGAGGGTGGAAGACGTGAGGAGGCTTCTTTGGAGAAGACAGAAGAAAAGACAGCGTATTCTGGGGGAAGGGTGATCTTGGGTTTGGATTTCTCCACTTCAACTGCAAGATTGGTAGCGGTGGTGAGGCGAGCAACTAAGGAGGACCCTTTAGGGATAAAACGAGAACCACATCTCATTACTCGGCAAAGGACTCTGTTGACAGTAGCCCTGTCGAGGAATTGGGATTCGGTTTCCCTCCCATGATAAATCCTTTACCGAGCTGGTAACCAGGTGTCGTGACCATGTTCTTGAGCTTGTGGAGATTAGCCATAGCCCTATTGAAGTCATCGCGAACAGGTTGCGGATCCGGCTGCTCCAAGGTGCAAGACGGCTTGGCATTAACGAGCTCGCGCCAGGCCTGGGAGCCAACACGATAGTTCATGTCCGCTGTCAACCAATAATCATGGTTACAGACCCTCATGATGGCACACAGCGATACAAGCTCGATATCGTGACCTTTCTCAGGTGGCGGGGACGGATAGATACCAGCCTCGGTGGTATTTTCTGCATCTGCATCTACTCCATTGCCTGCCACATTGGCCTTCTTCACAACCAACCGATTGGCGCGACCATCCCATACCCACTCAACATTGTTGAACACCTGTTCATCAGCAAGGCAGAATCCAGTGTCGAGGAGGTTTTGACGTGCGGTCAAAATGTGCAAAGGCAAATTGCACAATGTCGTCCTCTGCATGATGGGGCTTTCAGGACGAGTGGGTGATGGAACCATGGTAAGTATGAGCAGAAAGAAAGGGAATGATGTAGGTGTGGGGTGACAAGATAACAAAATGGAGGCAAAGGGGGGGGGAACTTGAGTAGTAACGTGCACGGTGCAAAAAGGGCAAAGGGAGCAAGTAGCAACGAGCAAAGGATAAAGTTTCAAAGTGAGAGCAATGGGGCTAAGTAACGAGCTGAGGGAAAGGAGGGAGTTTGATAGCAACACAGAGAGCTGAGGACAAGGTGAGAGAAAGAGAGAAAGAACCGATGAGAGAAGAGGACATACTGTAGCCTCCTTATATATGTTTTTTGGGGGACCATCTGTCATAAGCATAAAAATACAAATAAACAAGAGTGCAGACTGTCGAGGATGGTGAAGGTGTAAGTGATGGAATGGAACCGAATATCCTGAGCTTAGCTGAAAATTTCACCTACTAGCATCCTAGCTCATGACTTCCGACCTTGAATCTGATGTTGAGAAGCTCAGTCTCCTTTCTCTTTTACCTGTGAAGACTTTCCTCGCCTGTCTGAAAGGAGTGCTTTCTTTTTTGCATGCAGAACGTCAGAGTAAAGACCTACTTGTCCAGCACGTTGCACAAGATGCCCCCATGGAGCACATTGCTTTCTTCTTTGCTGCTGGTCGGGAGAAAATGTCTGGAAAGAATGGAAATGGATTAACACGCCAGCCTGAGGACTTGGTTGATGAAGACACAGCAGAGGATGGCAACACTGACGATGACTATGATCCATCCAAGTTCCTTCTACTCCCCACTGAGGCAGAACTGAAGAGTTGCTACAGACGGTTTTATGAAGCAACCTCAAATGCTAGCTACTTAATTATGAATATTCCATAGGATATTTTGTATTGAGAATATATTAGATATCAGTGTGGTACAATAGATATGCAACCAACTGCCAGTAGATGTGTTCTGAGATGTCAACCAATCTACACAAATTCATAAGACAGCTAGTATGTCAATGTGCAGCAATCCACTCTGCCAGTGGTTTGAAGGACATCAAGATGGCCATTATGGTGTGAGCTTGGCCTTCCAAGATGGCTATGTTGATGGACAGCAAACTTGAACCAGTAACATATGAGCATTCCAAGACAGCAGCTACTACCCTCTGCCTATCACGCCATCATTGGAACTTAAAGCCAGACTTTATTCTTTCATTATTTATATCCTTACTAGATCTTGTCATTGTGCTTTGAAGTGCCAGTGGCCAGCTTGGCTATCCAAGACGGCCATTTTGATGAACAGCAAACTTGAACCAGTAACATAAGGATATGCCCGAGCCAGTATCAGATTGGCCTTCCAAGACGGCCGCTTTAATGCACATTGAAGAATGGCCTGATAGGTGTATGCTAGCTGCTAGCTTGGCCTTCCAAGGTGGCTATATTCATGGATATATGGATTACAATTTTAACCGAGAAATATTTGGCAAATGGTATACTAGAAGTATAGATCAAATTGCCATGACAGCAAGGGTATACTATATCTAGAGAAGCAATGTGCAAGGACAGTTAAAAATCAATATGATGAAGATGATTCCTCTTCTTCTTCTTCCTTTAGAGCATTTCCAAGAAACTTAGGCCATCCTTGGATGAACTCTGCAAATATCTTGTTTGCGAGTAATATATCTGCTTTAGGCATGCACCAAGGGTTTTCACTAGGAAGGAAAATATGATTAATGGATGGAAAAGAAAATGAATCAAACTTTACCTGTTACTGTCTTCAGAATCAGAGATGAGATCTATGATTTCTATTCCAGATGGAGATAATCTACTAAAAGCTTCAGAGAAACTCAGGCCAGCCACAAACTCTTTAAACATCTGGTTGGCAAGTAACACATCTGCTCTAGGCATGCACCAAGGGTTTTTACTGTGAAGGCAAATATGGTTTACTGGTGACATGACAAATTAATGACACATGACCTGTCACTGTCATCGGAATCAGAGACAAGATCTATGATTTCTATGTGAGTTGGAGATAATTTACTGAAAGAATAATTTGAGAACTGCTATTGGAGGTTGATCAGAAGGATTAGAAATAATAATTACTTGTTGTTCTTCATGGATGCCAAGGGTGTTTCAAAACAATCGGAGTCAGAGATGAGATTAATTGGCTCTACAGTGTCACCTGCTCTAGGCATGTGTATCTTCTCATCTTCAGAACTTGAAGTAAGCTCGATCAGGCCACAGTCAACTATCTTTCTGGAAGAGTGGGATATCGTTGATTTTGAAAGTAAGTGTACAAAGTAGGCTGCCAAGATTTGTCCCTTTTCCTTGACCTCTTAGCCCTCTTGAGTGGGGCCGGCTTGGTGACAGAATTGGAATAAGTATATCCATAGTCTTCATCCTTGTTATAAGTTCTAGCTCTCTTGGTATTGGCTTGCCTGGATGGATTGGTATATCTTGCAAAATCCTCACCAGCCTGATTGTTACTTGTGAAATTATCTCTATCTGATGACTCCTCTTCCTCTTCACCAAAAGTTTGCAGAGATCTTTGGCAGTTTCCAGGTATGGGGTGCAGTGTTGGATATGGCAGACCAAGTTTTCGGTACCATGGGTTGATTGCAATTTGAGGACCTGCAGCTGGCTGTCCTTTAGGTAGTATGAACCATGCTCTAGCATTAGTGGATTGAGTTTCTCTTTGAAACAACTTTCGCTGACGACTTTATTGCAGATCTCCTCCCTTACTCACTTCAATGGCTCCCACTCTGACTACCTCCGATGTCAAGATCGACTCTTCTCTTATTTCTCAAATTCCCCAGCTTCTGAAACAGAAGAACTATCCTACTTGGGCTGCTTGCCTCCGTAACACACTCAGTGCCTTTGGAACGCTAAGGGGAAATTGGTGATACAGGCGTCTGCTTTATCTCCAAGGAACAACCTACACTGGTTTCAGTCATCTACGATTACTCCAATTATGCACATTCTATCTTCCCTTACTTCTAAGGACGACTTCTCTCTGTGGCATCAACATTTTGGCCACCTCTCGAAGAATGCTTTACGACAGGCACCCTTGCATGTCAATGGTATGCCTACATCACTCTCTCCTTCTTCTGCTGCTCCTTGCAAAGGATGCGCCTTGGTCAAGATGCATGAACGCACCTATGCTGACTCTTCCAAACGTGCTACTCGCCCTCTTGAGCTTGTGCACACAGACCTTGTTGGTCCTTTGCCTACTGAATTGCGCTCTCGAGCACGGTTCATTTTGACTTTTATTGATGATTACTCTGGCTTTGGACTTGTTTCATTTGTCCACCAGAAGGATGCTGTTCCCCAGCATTTCTCTAATATGGCTTCCTGGGCGGAGACCTACACTGGTCATTCGCTCACCTCTGTTTGTTCGGACCGTGGGGGGAAATTCATTGGTCATTTGATGCAACGGTTCTTCACAGACCGAGGTATCACCCATCAGACCAGTGTTCCACACACACCCCAACCGGATGCCTAGCATACGTTCACATACCCCAAGAGACTAGGGAGAACAAGTTATCAGCCAAGGCTGAGGAGATGACCGTTGTTTTGCCCCCACTGTCCGCTTGCCCACTTTGCGCATTGTCCTAGCACTTGCAGCTATCCATGACTGGCATCTCTGGTCTGTCGACATCTCTCATGCTTATCTCAATGGGGAGATCGACTGTGAGGTGTATATGGAGCAGCCCATCGGTGGAACTGTTACTTTTGGTGATTTCGCCCTCTTTCGATTGATTGACTTCATTATAGACCTTCTAGCGCTTTGCGCTACTTCTAACCATTACCATTGGATTCCCCATGGTCGATTACTCTATTCACTTCCTTTCCTCGAGTCTCTAGATCCTCGTGGTCGCTCTATATTGACCTAGACTTTTTTCTTCGACTTCTGATTAGTTTCCCACACTTTGTGGCTGATTGTGGCTGCTAGTTGTTTGCTAGTATTTACAGCCACTCGACTTAAGCCTCGGAGTCCTCCGTTCTGTTTCCTTTGGTTACTCACAGTGGACTCCAGGTCAGTAGCTCATTGTTGTTCGCTCAATATCATTCTTGGTTACCCACAGTGGACTCCAGAGTGATCTACAGTCCCTATTCAGTCTTTCTGCGCTTATCAGGAACACCACAGACCCAACACCAGCCGAGTGGACGATGATATTGTCAGCCAGCTTGATTGGCACACGTTTTGGGGTATAGTTCCGCAACCAGTGACGATGAGGGGTCATATGAGCAGTGGCACCTGAGTCTGCATTCCAATCAACATCAGAATCGATCGAGGATGACGAAGAGAGATGAGATGGGGCAATAGAACGAGCACTTGAATAGATGTTTGATGTTGTATCAGGTCGTGCCCGACATCACACTGTAGTAAAGACCCCCGCCGGCCATGGGCCACAATAAAGTCGAGTTGCATACCGACAGCCTGAGATACGAACTTGGCCAGTAATCACAGTAAGACTTTAATATACCCACTCTGAGCATCTAGATCTCGATCCAATGAGGCTAGTTCCAGCAGTCCAGAGAATTGGCTTTGATGCCCGGGGATCTGTCTACCAAATCTCTCAGTATCTTATTTTTGGTAATCTGCGGATGGAAATGACGCACGGCCCGGGCGGTGAAGATCAAACGCCCTGCCTGCCAATTCATATCCGATTGTGATTGTTCAACCTAGCACTATTAATTACTAGACAGCAGAATGTAACATTCAAGTTGCCGATGTAACTAAGAAGAAAGAACAAACACAGAAACGCCAGCAGACTAGCTGCTTCTTCATGAACAAGATACGAGGCGTTCTATCAAGAAGTGAAGAAAAATACATAGAGTGAAGGAAAGGAAACAAGAAGACTGGAGGAAAGGGAAACCTATGACCGCAATCACGAGTCCAAACGGCAGCCGGGATTGGTAGGTATCTAGTTCGAAATCACATTCTTGCAAACCGAGTAGTGTGCGTTCCTCGTCACTTCATCAAACAGTTAGGACAGGAGCACTTCCAGACCATATGTCTTTTTTGAATATGTTCCATCAACTCTTCTTTCGTAAACGTAGAGCTATCTGGGCAAGCTTCCCATTGACACGAAATGCCATATATTCCGTGACAATCCTGCATGTGCGCCGAGAATAGATACCCCTGAATGACAGCACCGCACCGCACGCCATTCTCCACCCAACGACAAATGTGGGGCCATAGCTGTGGAGAGCTGGCAATATAAACCAATATTTGAGAATCCTGATGAAAGTAAGGAGCGGTAATGGTCTCGGCGTGTTACGAGACATGAATGCACTAGTACTGCTGTTTAATCGCAGAAACAATCCCGATATTTATACAAAGATCATTGAAGGCAAACACGCTTCGAATTGACGTTGACATGTTTGTGCCATTCTACAGCATGGTACACAAGTAGGTCCGTCGCTGAACACGCCGATCGGACTTTTTTTGCAATTAGATCTGCCACTCAGGAACCAATACTATGCAGATGCAATCCGACCACAGAGAACAGTGCTTCCTAGCCAAGGATACTCCGTGGATCAAGACAATGATGAAGACGACGCACGATGGTTGATCTGGGGCAATAAACATTTTCGAGTCATTACTCTGCAAGGACATGATGCGAGAGAAACGTTGAAGGGCACACGCACAATTTTCAGGCTCACATCCTGGACTTGTGGTTCTGGTTCCAACATGTGAAGTACAAAGAAAGAAGAGCTTGAGATCGCGATTAGTGATTACAGGTAAATCACCATGAACGAAGGCCGTACTTACTGGACTCAAGACCCGAACCTAAATCAACAGTGTCACGGGTCACAGGCTGGATTGAACCTGTGACATTTCATGTGACAATGTCACACTTAGCACGTGATGAACCTAGTGTCGAATCTATACAGTACCTGATCGCAATTACACATGTCGATGACGTGCTGCTGCTGGACCTCGAGTGCAGAAGAGTCCAAGTGACTCAGGGGTGCCCTACGGCTCCATGCTTGCTCCGAAAATGAATTTGCTATTGCAAACACGTGCGATTAAAAGTTGTAAGCAGGCATGCCGCTATACCGGATCACTGATTACACACATGCTGGACCTGGACCTACGGCTCCATGCTTACTCCAAAGATGAACTCACTATTGTACATGCAGTGCATGCGTGATATATTATATGCAGTGCATGCGTGATATATTATTTCACCAGTTCTACGTAAACGATGTTGCGCAGCAGACCTGCGGCACCAGGATGCAATCTGATCGCTAATTAAACACGTTGACGAGGTGGTGTCACTGCAGTGTGTGAAGAAAACTGCGTTGGGTGGGCATGGGCTTAAAAAGACGGCTGAAGCTCCTCCCTTCTACTGATCCCACATACTACTCTCACCCGCATCGGTCTGCAATTGTGAATTTGTTATCAGTGGATGTACTGTACATTGGGATGCCAATTCAACGCGCGAGCACAATGCACAGTTCTTTCCATTGGCGCGGAGGCGTGACGGATCGTCGGGGATTCTTCCCACAGAACGCCCGGCCTCTGGCGAGGAGAGTAGGCCTGCGTGGCACACCATCGCGTCTGTCTTCGCATTGTGGTGCCACGTCGCGTCGTTGTCGACGGCGTGGGGGGGTGCGCTGGTGGCGTCTGGGCATAGAGGGTGCGGCCAAACGAGCAGTGAAGCGAGGGGGGACTTTTCCGACCTCCTTCAAGGCCCTTCAAGCAATGGGAAGGGCAAACACGTCCAATCGTGCATGCGGCAGCCATCGGATGCTCTCGACAGAACAAGAGCGCACGGCGGTCATTGCACTGGCACAATGACCAGCAATCTGACTCATCTGAGGCAAGCACACGTCATTCATCACAAATTTGTGCTGGCACATCCAAGCGTGCATGTGGCGACCATCGCGCGAGAAATGAGGGCTGCATGCAGGAGCGACTGCACAACATGCATAAGTGTGCACATTGTGTGGTCACTTTCGGATAGGGCCCAGGTTGGGGGATGGGTCGATAATGGATGGTGGCTGGGTAAGGACGACGACGACATCTGGTTGTCGCTGGGCAAGAGGATGGGGAGGAGGATGACAGATGGGCAGAGATGACAGGAGTTTTGCCACCAATAGCGATCTCACATCAACAAGCGGCAATTGGTGTTTATCCTAAATGGGGCTGCCATCACATGGACCTTCAAATGGGAACAAACGCCAGCACTGTATGCAGTTGTGTGCCATATATACTTTAGGATTGAACCTGAGAGACAGAAGGGCCAGCTTGTTTTGTTTTGAGCAAGTGATTCACTTGGTTGGCCTATCCCCACTTGTTATATCAATGCCATCCAGCGCTGGCTGAAGATGCATGAATTTTCACCATTTCGCAAAGAGCTCTTACTGGTGATATGATACAGATGCAAACTTATGTGCCATATTGCTGCTTGTGCAATTGCAGCTGTGAATACCATTGGCAGTTTTGATGGCCGGGCCGTCTTCCTCCCAGAAGTCCACAAAGATTGAGGATAAGATGCAAAGTGCTACCAGAGTCCAAGAGCATGTCTGAAGGAGGTGGAGAGGCCATCTCCGTGATGACAGCGCTGCAGCTACTACCTCCAGTTTAGAGTTCTTGTTCTGAATCCATGCGGGCGCCCTACTCTCCATCCCTCCACCCGGCCAATAGCAGTGTTCCAGGTCATGATTGTCCGCGTGGGGTAAGGTGGCACATGACAGGAGGTTTGCGCACTCAGGCTTCACCCCCTTAGGGTTGTGTCAGGCCATCCAAAGACATTTTTATAGTTAAATCCATGGTCTGCAAATCGGGACAACCATCATTCATCATAAATGTTCTCACCATCAAGCGGTGTGTCAGCCTCAGCAGTCTTCATGGGAGATACCAGTTTTAGGAACTCATACAATCAAATTGTATGGAACATGTGACTAATAGTGATTGCCCTGGCTGACAAGATAGCTCATCACTTGTTGCTGAGGTATCTCACGGCGACCCATCAATGCATTAGTACACTTTGTAAGTAGATTCCGATTGCGAAATTCTGATGTTGAAAATAAATTGTCTTGGAACTTATCCTCATTTTGTTAATACTTAGCTAATTCCGAGGAGCCAAATGGAGGATTGCCCCTACACCACGCCGCAGTCCGCGCTTCCCTATTCCTGCCTAGTGAGATGTTGGTTTAGGGTTCCATCCCTCCTGATCTGCTCCCGTCGTCTCACCAGGTGAGCCCTCTTTAACCTCTGTGTTTTTAGGTCCTAGCTGATCCGCTCTTGTCATCTCGCCAGTCTCATAATTGCCCACGTTGTTTTTTTGTGCCAATTAAACTTCGTTTTCATCGATTTTCTGATGTCGCATGATGAATCGTCTAACATTGCTTCTTTCAAAGAAAATCTCACTCGCATTGGACAATGCGCTATTGACTTGGGACGGAGAAGACTGGCTCGGGACACATCTCTTAACCACTCAGATGCTCCCGGATCCTCTCACTGTGGAGTGTCACGATCTTCCCCCAGCCGACAATGCAAAGAGAGACAACGGGACGATCACAACGGGACCCCTGATGACTTGGAAGAAAAGGAGGACAGACCTTGGAAGATCCGACAAGGAGCCGTTGAGGGAGTCTGGAAGTCTGGATCCTGGAATCCTGGAACTGTCTGGGAACTATCTGGCCAGTCCTGGCCAGAGGAGTACCTTTCTGGAAACTCTGGAGCTCTGGCCAGAGCATGGCTAGTTTGCTGGTTCTGCGGGTCTTTCACATTCCAAGCTCCTCCAATGTTGTTGCAGACCGTTTTTCACACCTTTCCAATGCTCAGGCTCTCTCTCTTGTTCCAGGTCTCACCATTCACACCTTTTCACCCCCTCGTCCATCACTGGGGGCAGCCCAAAAATGATTCTGGAACCTATTTGGGCCAGGCAGCCCCACTGGGAAGCTTGGTCCATAGAGCGCCTCTTAACTGAACGCTCCATCTCCCTTGGTTTGGCCCTTGATCGTTCCACTTCACGTGCTTATGCTTCTGCACTCAACTCCTATCTCGAGTTCTGCAACTTGCATTCCCTCGACCCCGAACCAACTCCCGACACTCTACCTCTCTATGTTACCTTTATGAGTCATCACATTCAACCACCAGAGCAGGGAGTCTTGTCTCATCACTTGCACTCTTCAAGGGTGCTTCTGTCACTTTTCCGCACCTGTCTGACAGAAAGAACTGCTCACGCGCGCTCATCTCCTCTCCATTTCAGCCACTTTGGCTCGTCCCCTCACCTTTGACGACCTGACTGTTGTCATCTGAATTGCGTCCTTGACCAACATCCAATAACCAGGCAGCAAAGTCTTGGTTGTCAGCCCGTGAATTGTCGAGGTGCATATTTTGCTTTAGCCAAAG